>JAUBWS010091776.1:647-11500 GCA_032270445.1 Darlingtonia californica | reverse complement strand
GTAGCTATTATAACTATTACATTAAAATCATCGCAACGATAGGAAAAAAGAGCCAATCACATCACACTATTAACTAAATCAGCTTGCCTTTTTATAACAATGAAGTTTAATGTTTATTGTTTCCAGGCTTCAAAATTATTTACCTTTGGACGTTTGCCGATAGACCAAGTAGAAGGCAAAACAGCCTGAAACGGTTTATTGGATACATAAGACCTATTTATGGATACATACTGGACAAGCGCATATAATAATTTGTCAATTTCATAGTCTCAAAAGTAAATTAAATTTAATTGCTTTATAGCATTACTGTATTCATAAGTGGACGAAAAGTATAATTTATTCTAGAAACAGCACGACTTGCTCTGTAGGATAAATACATTAGATAAGGTTATGAAAAAGCATTCAACTTTTATCAAAAAGTAAATCACTCGGTTTAGTAGATATACCTATAGGGACTTTGTTAATTGAGTTATCCTAGATTCTAAAAAGGTTCCTTTGAGCTCCTTGTTGTTTACTGAGAGCTTTTCAGACACTTTAATAAGAGTGAAGGTAATGTCAAGTTTTTAATAAAAGTTATAAGTGCGTGCGCAGATTTTTGATAGTTCTTGGTAGGTAAACACATTGTTGAAATATTGTTGGAAAATATTTCAAAAATCAATAATCGGGGGAGGGGAGGGAGAGGGAGGGTACTCTAGAGTACCAAATATCAAGTTATTACAATTAGTGGTGGAGTGAACATATACAGTTGCGGCCGGGGCAAAACTATTCAGATTCAGTGTGGAATCTTTGCACTATGTCACAAAATTAATGGGAGAGATAAAACTTCATTAGAATAATATTTTACTGTGGCCTATTGTGCAACTTTCACAAGAAGTGTGTAAACAGACTAAATGATTTATTCATTTATAAAGCAGGTTAAACACGTCAATATGAAACTCTACAAGATTTCTCAACTACTTAAAGCCGTAGCAGTGTTGGTGATTTGTCAAAGCTGTTTGGTTAATGGTGATAAGTTGAACAATCGTCCTATCATTGCTGTTCTCGGGCAGGACGCAAAGCCTTTTTACAACCGCTCGTACGTTGCCGCATCTTACGTCAAATACTTGGAATCAAGTGGCGCCCGTGTTGTACCCGTACCATCACACATGAGCGACGAACAAGTGGAAGAAATATTTCATGGTGTAAATGGGGTTTTATTTCCAGGAGGCGGTGTGAGATGGAATGTATCTGGGTACTTTAAACATGCGAAATATTTCTTTCAGAAAGCAATTCAAGCCAAGCTTTCCAGTGTGGGGTACATGCCTCGGATTTGAAACATTGCACATGATTGCCGCTGGAAATCGACCAGAGATTCTGTCAAGATTTTCAGCCAACGACGTCAGTATGCCGTTAAACTACTCCGATGCCGCAAGAACAAGTCGCCTTTTCAAAGGCATGTCGAACAAACTGTACAAAGATATTGGAAATGAGGCTATCACGTATAATCACCATAGAAAAGGAGTTAGCTCAAAAACATATGACACAAAAGTTGAACTAAAAAATTTCTTCAATATTCTTTCTTTTAACAATGGGAAACGTGGTAAAACCTTTGTTTCAACTGTAGAAGGTAGGTAACATATTTCTCTTATGCAGGAATGCAGATAACGCAGCGTTTGGTCACATTGAAAGTGACAAAATTATTATTTTTTGTTTTGTTTTTATGTGTTATGTATTGTATCATGAGAAAGGATGGTTTTCAGGCTGAGCGGGTGAAATGACTCTGGAGGGGGTCTTTTTGGAGGCCGAAAAGGTTATCAAACCCTCCTCTCCCTTGAAAGTAAAATGGTGAAGGTTCGTTTCTAAAAAAATATGACTAGTTTAATAAATAGAGCATGTAAGCAGATAAGAAAAATGGGGTCATTTGTGAAATTTGAACCGTTTAATGTTGAGATATGAGCATTTTAAGGGTAAAAGACGGCTTTTTTACCTATTTTTTCGGATGCCAGCGCTTTGAACTTGAAATCGATTTCAAAAAATTAATTTTGCAGAGTACCATAACAAATGGCAAGGCTTAGGGGCGGATACAGACTCTTCAAAACACCATGTGAAAATCTCGAATTTTTCCGATTTTCTGATAAAGTTTTCCCGATTCTTCCCGAAATGTCTATAAAATTTTCCCGAATTTGGTAATTTTAGACTATCTAACTGTGTGAAATCACAACTTTCACATAGTCTCTATCCGCCCCTGAGGCTTATAGGGTTTTGTTAAACTTGTAGTGAGTTATTTCTCTTTGAAAAACTTTAGAGTCTTCAGAATGTTGTGAGTTTTTCCAATTTTAAAGTGGAAAAGTATGAAATTGGTTATGTATAGATATGAATAAAAAGCTGTACAGTTCTAATATTATAATAGCTCAAAAATATATTCAAAATTGAGCATACATTATTTACATAATGGGGGAGGTAGTACAAAGTGAGATAATTGTTACAAAGTAGAATAACAAGATCTCAAGTTTTTTATTAGGTTTTCATAACGCTTGCAAGAATGATATTTAATTTCCGTTTGTACTATTTTGTTTGTGCGCATGCGTATATAATCAAATAAGTACCCCCCCCCCTCCACCTCCACGGGAATATTCAACCTTTGGATCATACGGTAATGTGCTGAAATGGTCATAACTTTAACTTTGATGTATAAACTTGAATTATGCAAAGGGTCTCAGGAAATAAAAAAGTTTGTACAAAAAAAATGAAAAACAGTATTCCTCTGTATGATTTTCGAGTCTCGATCAGCACATGCCAGCCGATTTCCATGCTATCACTGGGTGAGTTACTGACAGAAGTGTATGCTTATTTCATTACAGCTTACGACTACCCGATTTATGGGACCCAGTGGCATCCCGAGAAGAATAACTTTGAATTCAACACGAACGAGGATCTGCCACATTCAATAAGTGCTGTCCAAACATCTCAGTACATGGCTAATTTCTTCGTGAACGAAGCACGTAAGAACCATCACAAGTTTGAATCACCAGAACAAGAACAAAAATACCTGATTTACAACTACACACCGGAGTTTACTGGAAAAGGACACGTTTATGAGAATTTTGAACAGTGTTACTTCTTCAACAACAAAGAATGAACTTTGAGACTTTTATGGAGTTTTAAAAAGCTTTTTTGTGGATATAAATTAAATGTCCAAGGCTTTCAAAGACGTACAATTGTTATATTTCATTAACCTTTCGTGGAATTTTAATTTTACCGTATTTTGGGGCAATTTCTGAGACGCAATGCATTTTAAGTTTTTAGTTTGCCATAAATGAAATATTTAGCAAGATGGTCGAAATGTATCTTTTATGAAAACTTCATTTCCTGTCTGAGTCGAAAATTTCGTAAATATCAAAGCCGGCTTAGAACGTAATTTTGATTATTTTTGTGACACATCTAAATAACACTTGTGTAACGCAGACTATTTTTTGATACATTTTCGTTTATTTGTTTCATGAAATGGATATTTCGAGCGAGTTCTACGATTACAGCTATGAAACTGCAAAGTTGATGACGGGCAATTTTTAAAAGAAGGATTAAATAATTATTAGTATAACAATATTTTAGTGATTTAAGCAAGCAACGATTTAGAGTTTAGGAAGAATAACACACGAGAACTATCCTTTTGTAATTATTTTTCAGTTACAAGAACGGTAAGAATGTATCATATTTTTCATTGCAGTTTGAAATTTGACGTGAAAAATCGATAGGTCGGTTTCGGAGAACCGGAGAATTTATGGAACAACATCTTTTTAAATTTGCAGAAATGAGAAAAAAAAGCTATAACGAGGTAACAAAAGGGGTTTTGCCAAAGACTGGATTTTTAAAAAGCTACGAAAAATATGGCATACGGACAAAACTGAATAACGTATCTACACAAATATATATTTCTGCCAAAACAGATATAAACATAAACAGTTCCACAAGAACTAATCTACTAATCTCTCAAAAAATAAATATATTACTCCCAATCTAACAAAGGTTTTTCCTCCTTCATGATTAATTTTATCGGTGATGTTCATCTGTCATTTTCTTTTCTTTTTCTTTGCATTTTCTGGCCACTTCACAAGCCTCATTTTCAAATATTGTATTATTTCAAAACCAATTTTCATTTTTTTTCCGTTTTAATGACCAACTAGGATCTTAAAGCTTTATCTTTTTTTCAAAACAAAGCTGGTGTTAGGACAAGAAGCAAAAAACTCTAGTACTCGAGAAACTATGTACTTAAGGATCTGTCATTTATCGTCAATCAAACTTTCAATGTTGTGAATAATTAAGCTTATGAGGCAGTAGACGATCCTTTTTTAAGGCTTAAATCAAATTTAACGCATATCCAATTTCATTTTTTATGTTGCTGTTTTTTCAAAATTAAATCTATTCAAATCTAAATTTGAAATGAATATGAAATTTCAATGATATATGGTCTATTTGAAGTAGAACTGTATTATCGGATGATAAAAAAAAGAGAAAAAATTGAAGCATGAGTAAATGCCGTAATTTCTTAAATCAAGAGTAGGAAAGATGCATCTATTTATATCAGCTAAATCATCTCTCGTCGAACTTTTTTTGATAGTCCTCTAAGAAGTGAATGCACTACGTAACTGAATCATATTCTGCAAAAAAGAACCATAAATGTTTAATTTTCTACCATTATCCAAAATATTGCAACAAAGTTTCATCAAACCTAATGTGAAAGGTCTCTTAAACTACGTCGGAGTTTTTTGGCAATATGTTTATTTTTCTTGGTATGAGTAACCATTTTCAGCCATGCT
This sequence comes from Darlingtonia californica, assembly GCA_032270445.1. Taxonomy (NCBI): domain Eukaryota; kingdom Viridiplantae; phylum Streptophyta; class Magnoliopsida; order Ericales; family Sarraceniaceae; genus Darlingtonia; species Darlingtonia californica. The sequence continues at coordinate 6,704 of JAUBWS010091776.1, read as the reverse complement.
GATTTGCTAATTGAATGGACCAGGTTCTCAACGTCTGTCTTTTTCAATGGCAGTGCTTCGATGATCGGTCGCAATGCAGTGATGGCATGTTTCCTAATTGCCTTCAAGTTGTGGGAATGTTTTTGAGCATATGCACTGGTTTCTGCTTCTGCTTCAAGGACTTTATCTAAAAATGGTTGAGAAGGACAGATTAAGTACTCTAAGGTCCTGAATAACCGCCCCACCCCTGTGCATGTTGCTAATGGGAAGCCATTCCTAGAGTGGAAGCCATAATAGAATTGTTGCATGAATAAAACAGTTTGTAAAAAACATTGCTGACACCCCCCCCCCCCTCCTTTTATTAGGACCCACTCACCCCTTTACACTTCATGATTTTCTATCTTTTTCTGAAAACTTTATAAATAGTATCTTCGCTGTTTCGTTGATATTCGTGAACAGTTTTGCTTTCAATAGATTTTACATCAATCGATGTTTTTCAATGAAGTTATTAATAAATACTGTCGTGTTAGATATTTTGAAAAGAGACATTTTTTAAATGTAACTTTAAAAGCTATAAACATTATAATTTCCTTTTTTTTTTTTCCTGGACCATAATGTTTCTAACAACGAAAGTTTGATACATTAACGGCATGTACCTAGGTCAAACTAAGCATTAAGGCACCACTTTTACGGTTTTTAGATTAACGGACTCCCCTCCTCGCTTATTTTGATTTACTCAAATTTCTGACTCCCTGGTTATTACAAACCCCCCTCTTAATTTGGACCTTGAAGAAGGTATACCAGTCTCGCTCTTCCAAAAGATATTTGTAGTCTACCCGATACGACCGCTCCGAGCTTATTCGCTCTACGCTTGGCCTACCGGCAGACCTCCATGTGTAAGTTTGTAGGACAATAAGTTCTTAGTTAGAAATGTGTAATATAATATGTGAGTAACTAAAAGAAAACGAAAGTAATGATTTTCTTTGATATATCTTTGGGCCGTTGTTTGTGTCTTCTGAAGCTGCTTAACTGCGCATGAGCAGGAGTTTTCCATTTTCGTAGATTAGTGCGCATGTGCAGAAGTTTTTATACTCGGATATAGAAGTTTGTCAGTAGACCAAGTGGAGAGCAAAAACGCTCGGAGTGGTCGTACCTGGATAGACTAAAGGTATTGCAAAAACTAATTTTCTTTTTTTTTATTCCCGAAAATGTTTAAGCAAACTTATGGTTAAAAACTGGAAAAATGACCCAGGGGAATTGGAAGTATAATATCTTAACTTTAGTAGTACTCTTGTAGGTTAAGTTAAACAAATACCTTTAATAAAATCCATTTCTGAATATTCTGTCAATTCGTCGGCTTGTTCAGACATTGATTTCTCACCATCATCCGGAATACTAAGATGGTTCAGCAAATCATGTTCTAGCTTTTTAACGATCATATCGTGTTTCCAAGGTGATAGTGATTTTTCTCGAGTCAGTGCTTGGGCCATTCCTTCAAAATCTTTCACCTCTGAGATAAAACACCAAAAAAGTTTGATGGAATTACAGGCGACTTTACAAATGGGGAAGGGCTAGTAGGCCCGCGGTATGAATCAAGAATAATATCTCCAAAACGAAAAAAATTTACGAGCTTGAAACGTTTTGACTTTACACAAAATTTTAATAGGAAATATTCACATAATTACAAATTTTTATCATAATTATTTACTTAATTATGCTTAATTATTGAACCCAAAGTGAGAACTGTAACCTATTTTACAGTAAATTTAGCAAACATTAAACAGCTCATAACTAACTTGATAGACAAAAGACATTGACATGAAACTTAGCGATCGCATTATTGAGTACCATGAAAACCCCATAGTTGTGCCTTGGTATGGGGTAAATATAATGTCCATGTGGATAGGTTGAAAGGTATTCAATAATGTGGTGGCTTAATATAAGACGTATGATGCTTTATACGTCAAATAACCGTATGTGTATAGACTTTAACATACTTTGATATATACGTCAGCAATAAACCGACGATTTCAGAACTTTCTAAATTTCAAGTTTATATCGGACCTACTCCCCCAGCCCCCTGTACTGGCATTCTAAAAAAAGCCCCAGTACAGGTAGGATTGAATGGTTAAAGTAAGCATGCAAGTTACCTGTCACAACTTTTTCTGTTGTTTCATCATCTTCTTCATCTTCACCGTTGGTTGTCGAAGACTTTTTTGAGTTTTTGTTGATCAAATCAATAAGATCATGCTCCAACTAAACATAATTGATTGTATGTTATTTACAAACCATTCAAAATGTTAATAAGGCCTCATTGTCGTATCCTAATTTAGATAGGGATTGGAAAATATATAGTCGTATAATACCTTCTCTTCTTTTTCGACTTTACCATTTGTGATTTCTTCTATTCTTGCTTTGATTGTTGGATCTATGGGAAAAAAACTTTAGGTTTCGTAGTTTTGCTCAAAATAATTTTCTCGAGTTATTGGGGTTTCACTTAAATTCAGTTAAACTCCGATTCAAGCACAGTAGAGAAATAATTTGCTTTTTAATAATAAAACTTAAAGTTGAACTAAAAGATGTACAAAAACATACCATCATTTAGAATAGACTTCACCAGCGACCGCAAAGCTTTGTTATCCTAAATATGATTAAAAATATTTTTTACATGAAAAAAAAAAAATAATAATAAAATACTATTAATAACATTTCATACCTTTGTGTATTGCTTGTCTTGAAGAGATGGTAACTCATTCTTATTAACAGTCCCTTGATAAACTGGTACGCTTGTTCTCTTGGTGTCATCCTTATTCTTATGTTCTCTATTATCATGTCTGACTTGCATAGTTGATCTTTTCTCTTCATTCAAAGGTTGACTCTCCTTTTTAGAATCAACAGTTTCTGCAACATTTAAATCGTCATCATTGCTAGTATCATCAAGCCCGAAACTTTTGGGAGCAAAATATCGTTTATAAATGTCTTTTACTTTATTATTGGAGGTTTTCACTGCTTTGCCTGGTTGTATATAGGGAGAGATTTCTTGTACAGTGACAAGATCGTCGTCATCAGATAACTCTTTATTTTTACCATTAGACTCAACATTAGCACCATCCTTTGGTATAGTTGATCGACGGTCAATCTCCTCAGCATTGTCATCGTTATCATTGTCTCCTGTTATTATTATCAAAGCCGGATTCATATTATTTCTTAAATTTTCTTCACTCGAAATAACTTCAAAAGGAACAGAAGACTTTTTGACTACTGAACCCTTGGTTTCGCCATTCTCATCTTCTTCGTTACTGCTAAAATGCTTACTTGACTCAACACTTTCAACAGCTGCTTTGGCCATATCAAGTACAATCTGTTCAATAATTTTAGATTTTTTACCAATGATTTCCTTGTCACCAGAAATTTCGATACCACTTGTTTCTACTTCATCATCATCAGCGCCGTCTTCTTCTTTATCTGTTTCTTTTTCCTCTTCCTGACTAGTGTCAGCTGCTTCTGTTTCATTTACCTTTGGACTTACATTTTTGATGCTTTCAGTTGTTTTGTTTGATTGAGATTTTATTTTTTTAGGTTTTATATCTATATTATTCAAGTGGTTTGTAACATTTGTTAACGTAAGTATTGGTGGTTGAATACCAGAACCGGATCCATCAATATCTAGAATACAGAAAATGTTAAAAACTTTTCAAGTCTGGAGTACGCATCACATATCATGATCATCCTCAGAGGACTTATGTAAAAATTTATCATCAGTATCGCTGTAATAGCGCCTAACACAAAATGATTGAATTTCGGAAATAATCCAAAAGATTTTGTGTGTTTTTGGTCTCTTGGAATGTTTTCTTCGATTAAAATCCACGACATCTTATTTTTACATAAGTAAAAAATTAAATCTTTGATTTATTTTCTAAATCATTATCAGGACAGTTCGGATTTCAGCTAAAAAATTATTGTCAGTATATAAGGAATGCACTGTTGTAACGATGATCAGGCCCAGAGGACTGAAGTAAACTATATTATACCTTTTCTTTGTCTATAAAGTTGAGATGCTTATATCTTGGTCATACTTTGAATTTTAAAGTTATCACGATGTTGGTCTAGTGTTTGTGTTATAGAAGCCCGAACTAGGAATGAAGAAAATAGAAAACTACTAACCTTCACCGGAGGCTTCTACTTCTATAGCTGTGCTTGTTGCACCTTCATCTATAGATGTGCTTGCTTCTTCAGAGGAAACACTGCTTTGTGGATCATTAGTAGATCCATCTTCCTGGATGCCCGATGCTTCATCTTCTTGATCATTTTCTTCGTTATTAGTGGCATTAATAAGACCAGCAGATGTCATATTTCTAGCATACTCTGTTTCATTCTTATAGATAACAGCAATTATATTTGCTTTTTCATTAATTCCTTTTGGTTCTGTTAGATTTGAAGAACTTTCTTCATTTTCTTCGTCTGGTATTGCATCACGTTTGTTGATTTCATCGGTATTTGACGTACTCGTATCATCTGCAGATCCAGAACCAGATGTAACAGTAGAGGATTCAGATATACTATCACCAGAACCAGATTCATCTGATTCATTAGTTTTTTCTACGTAGTTTTTATATTGTACACTATCACTAGTAGGTCTTTCAGAAGAAGATTCTTCAATGTCTCTTTTCAATATATTCACAGTTGGACGATAAGTTTCTTGTCCTTCCTCGTCTCGTTTTATTCTTTCTGTATTTGAAAATGTTGGATTTACAAAAAATGGAGGACTCTCTTGTTCCTTAAGTTCATTGTTTTCTACACTATGATCATCTTCAATGTCCACAGCATTCGATCCTGAACCAGAGCTGTATTCTCCGGAACCACTGCTTGCATCACCAGAGCTTCCAGAGGATTCTGATTTTTTCATTGTAGATTCAGATTCGTCTTGTTCAGTATTTCCGCTACCAGAAAAAGATTTTCCATCTTCATTGTCATCTGTTACGGTTCTGTTAAGATTCTTTACAATATTATTGGCACTTTCATTATCTTCTGTTTCCGCAGTATTGTTTACGTCTAAATTAAAAGTAGTATCTCTAAGTTAAATGTTTAAACAGTGCATAAATAGAACTATTTTACAGGACCCACCAATTGAGGGAGCCTTTGGGATTGGATTGGAGGTCCTTAGAAATGATAAATAAACGTATAAAGAGAACCAAGAACAAAACGAAAAAGAAAAAGTTGAGAAGGCTTTTCAGCAACCAACAAGCAAAGTTGTGTCGCTAGCCCTATTTATTTTGGTATCAAAACCAATTTAAAATGATGGCACTATGTAAGTATTTATTATGTGGTATTGCTAGAAATAAGTGAAATATAGCATCAACAACTTTGATTTACCATTTTCTTCGTCTTCTTCTTCCTGGATGTTCGATCGTTTCTTTTTGTCACCATCCAAAATTGCATCAACAATTGCAGATATGATCGTTCGAACTATTATAGAAATAATATGTTACATAAAATTACGGCGTTTCAAGGTTTTATTCGGACATTTTTAAACTATTTAGTAAACCTCAAAATTTTCAATACCAATTATTTTTAAATTAATAAGATAATAACTTTGACAAATGTTACAAGTCTTAATGAAAACTTCATTATAATAGATATATCTTATTATATTTCCATTATATTTGCTGCTAAATACTTTATTTCCTAACGTATCTTTTCAGCCCATTTGTTTTACCTTCATGATCAGCAAGGGTAGTATGTCCGTCTTTACTCCTTTTGTTTCTGGTCAGATCCGACGCTTCTCCATCTCCTAAGACAAACATTCAAAAGTCCTTTATCAGCCATGGTTTCATAACTTCATAGCTTCATATGACACTAGTAGACCCTTTCACTACTGAAATATCGTCTAATTTTGCCAATCAATAAATTTTTTTTGCTCATCAAGGACGTCGCTATCAAAAGGGTCAATCAGGATTCAAAAAATATTTTTCAGATATGATTACAGAATTAGTCATTGTTACTGAAAGGGTTAACCTTATTCAGCCTAGGGTTTTTAGGGGCTCCTCAGTCCTAAAGGGGGGGGGGGGGGGGGGGGGG
>JAUBWS010091765.1:0-11500 GCA_032270445.1 Darlingtonia californica | reverse complement strand
ACTATAAAAATGTTGTGACTTTTTTAATTCAAATTTGGGCTCATTCAACATTAGCCGATTCTACAGTATGTAATCATGAAAAGTTTTGGTGTTTCAAACTTTCGGTCGAAGATTTCAAAATGCTGATTTTCACAACTAACAACAAACCGTTTGATCACTCTTTTTAAAAACGATTTGTTTAAAGCCTTTTTTAGAGGAATTTTTACCCAGTTTGTGATTTTTCCTTAAGGCTATAAACATGAATATTTTGTATTAAAAAAATCACACATGTTGGGCATAAATCCGTCCATATTATTGTGCCAAAAATAATTCTGTCCATTCTATACTATAATCTAGGATCTTGGGGGGAAAAAGTTGATTCATGAAAAATAGAAATCTCAAAGTATTATTTTTCCCTAAAAAAGTAAAAATCCAGGAGTAGAAATCACAAAATATCTGCTTTTTTTATCCAGGAAAGCCAAAAAAAATTTAGCATGAATCAAATGCTCTCAGAACACATCCATATTTTTCAGGAAGCCAAAATTTTCCGCTGAACGCGTCAAATCTTCGTGCAAAGTAGCTTCTAAGTATACTCCAAACACATACAAATTTCTAGGAAAAACATACCTTCAGAACAGATATTTTGAAAAAATGCGTCGTTGGCTGCTTTTGTACGTTCGTCAAAAATTTTTACTTTTGGCCCCCTTCCCTCTCTTGTTCACTTTGAAACAATAGGAATGGCGTCATAAAACAGTAGTTGTTTGTTTTTGGCTTAACCCCCTTAATCCATTGAACGAACGTACTTTCTAAATGGCCCCAAAGACAATTTTGCAAACACGTTTTTTCATGTGCATCAAATATTGCATACACAGTGTATACATATATGGACCCGAACCAGGCAGCACTGTAGGTCATTGGGTACAATCAACACCCCTTTTTTAACGAAATGCCCTTTTTTCACTCACAATAAGCCATTTTTGTATGGTATTTGGATGTTTTCATAATGATGAAAATGCCCTTTTTTCTTGGAAACGACTCCCCTTGAAAATTTCAATTGTAAGGGCCTTATTTGAAATTCTTGTCACTATTGAAGTCAAAAATATCTAATAAGCGCCCCCTGTGAGGCTAAAAAATTAAATAAGCTCCTGGGTGCTTATTCGAGGATTCATGGTTGTTATATTCTCATTTTTGGATATAGCAATTTTTCAAGTTATCTAGAAATTAGCTTGTTGTTGATTTATATCATCTTTTGTTCCCTTTTTAATAGACTTTCTGTTTTCTTGGCTTCTGTTTTTTCTTTTTTCCACTACAGTTTGACCAGTGACTTCCTCTGACCAAATCATGCATGATTACCCATAATCAAAATTTCATAAAAATTGAAACTTTTAAATTAATCAAATTTAGACCATTTTGATTAGCTGTTCTTCACTGACTTGAATTAATATTTTCCCAAGTAGGTTATATATTACAAAGTAATGCTATTTTTTTAGAAATAAAGTTATTTAAGTTTTTTTTGCTCATTTATATCATGCTGGCTTGCAGTTTTACTGGCTCAGTTTTTGCTTATAGATAATAACTTCAATAAATACTGATAGAAATTTCGTTTTAATATGAAATCCAATAAACTTGCATAGAAAAAATAACAAAAAATTCAAAATAATTACCAAAAACCAAAACCAAAAAGATTTACATAGCGGCCTTCTTTCCGGGAGTACCGTTATGAGTTTCAAATGTTTTTAAAACGTTTGACTGCTCTTACAATTAGCTTGTAGTCCATTCAACTGTTTGCTTTTGATAGAAATTAAATAGGTAAAGAACTACTGCTGTTTAAATTTTAAGGCAATAGCACTAAAGCATACTTTTTTGGTATGACCAGCGCTCAATCAGCTTCTAACAGCCACACAAATAAAAGGGATTCTGTGATGAAAATCTACTTTTTGATATGATGTGAAGTTTAACTTCTCACAGTAGTTTTTACATTTTTCAAAATCTTTTCTTGTTTCTGAGATAGTTTTAAAGTTCTAATCCTCCATATTTGGAGATATAGATAGATAGATAGATATTTTTTATTCCATTGAAAAAGTTCATTTGTTTACAAAGATTATAATATGGAGACCATCAAATAGCTGTAATAGCTAATCAAAGTGATGGCCACCATGAACTAAAAGTTTCTAAATACCGTGTTGTATAAGTTTTACATTAAGAAATGTTTTTTAATAAAAGAATCATAGAATATGTGACAATATAATTAAGATATGTATTGGCTCAGTAAATGCTGTTTACAAATGTTTTTTAACTTATTCAGACTTAATGAAGACAGGTCATCTCTCATTAGTATAGGGTGCATCCTGTTCCAGGACAGAATGCTTTGATATTGAATGGAATTGATACCAAATTTGGTGGTATTGACCAGAGGTCTGCATAAGAGTTTCATCGTGGAATTTCGAGTAACATGCTGGTTTTGAGTCAATTGTAGACTGAAGAGATCACAAATGTCTTTAGGAGAAAGACCTTTAAGAGTTTTATAGATAAAGGATAAAGATATAACTTCCTTATCATGAAGATAACCACTATTGTTTTAATACATACTATATCAAAATGAAAATATCTCATAACAATCAAGACTTTTCTATTCTGTATAAAGGCTTAAGTTTATTGTAGTGGAGTTACATAACTTGTAGCAATTTTCCTTATGCAGTATTGAAACAATATTTAGCAGCAATCGTCAATCAGGTTCTAGAATCAGTGGGTTGTAACCAATGCAAATATCTTAGTGAAAATTGCTGTAATAGGTTCAACAATATTTTGTTACATGTTATTGTCATAGAAACCGCCATGAAAACGAGGCGGGGCTTCATATTAATTACAGGAAATGTATATTGTTTTGAAAGTGTTCACTGAGGTGAAAAATTATCATCATTTAGTTAATATTCTTTTGTTATCTTTGATTTAATAGTCTTTTTACTATTATATTAAGTTTCTAATTATCATCTAATTATTCTTCTGTAACAAATTTTTCTATTTTTATAGTCTCTAATATCATGATTTATAGTCTTATTATATTTTCCTTTTTCTATCAATATCGATATGCCTAAATGAATCTGAATTGTCTATTTGTGGTTATAAATATTTGACCAAACTTTTCTGACGAAGCTCAGTGAGTGAGCGAAACATGTCAATAAAATGAAGTTTTATACAATCGTACTTTTTGTTAAAGCAGTATCAAAGGGGCAAACAAACCAGTATTTCTTAGTGCTTCCGGTTGGTCAGAAATCTGAAGTTGGGAAACATCGGGACAGATGACCCTAAGATTGGTAAGAACTAAGAACGTACAAAGAAACGACTAGGAAGCTAACCTAAGCTTATGGATAATGAACATTGCTACAGGTGTATTTATTTGCCACTTGCTGGATGCATCAAACTGACATTACTTTATTTTATTTATGCAAAATTTATTTGCATTACGTATATTATATTGTGTTTGAAATTGTCAAGAACGAGGCAAGTAAGAGTCTATCACAATGATACCTTATCGGCCCTTATTCCACCACTTCCCAATTTAGCTATAACGCCAGTAAGAGCCGTGTTTTACACCAGTTGTGAAAATAAGGGGGAAAATAGTTAATTTTCATTGTTTTGCAAAAAGTCCGTTAAATCTTTCTTGTAGCAAAATATATTTCTTTCGCTCGTAGAATGTGCAAAAATTATCAAAAAATGACAGTTTCATTCATAAAGTGTCGTTTTTCTTTACACAAAGAAGCCTCTAAACTGTTTACAAGAAGAATCAGGGTTTCAAAATTAACGCCACTTTTTTGAAAAATAACCTGCTTTTGTAGCCCTTATAATGCCGGTCCTTTTAACGCCGGTGGCCAAAAATTGACGCCATTTAGAGCCTGAATAAAAAGGCCCGATAAAGGTAGTGTACTTAAGGCACAGAATGTTAGAGTGTTTGAACCACTGTTTTTACTTGCTTTTTTTCTGATTTGAACATATTTATGTTCTCGATCCAGGGATACGAAACGTTCTTCATGTCCCTGGTTTAATATGGTTTTTAAATTTTTTGCCATGGTTACCATAGCAACCAACAATTTTGGAGTCGCATAGGACAAAAAAGCTTAAAGTTTCCAAAATCTTTGGAACTGCTTAACCCTATTCGGGCGGAGGGGGAGGATGGGGGGCTTTTGGAGCCCCCCCCCCCCCCTCATGGTTTTCCTGAATAACTTTTTAACAACAAAAGCATTTGTGCTGACATTTGGTGACTTTACCTAAAATTATATGAGAAATAATTAGATCTAAAAATTTTTTCATGGTTACCATGGCAACCAAAAATTTGGGGTCGCCCAGTACAAAAAAAAATCTTTGGAATTGCTTAAAAACCTCAAAATATGTTAAAGAGAATTACATTAGAAACTTCAAACAGAATTGAAAAAACATTTTCCAATCAAAAGTTTTGGCAATTTATGACATCACCAACAATCTGATGACGTCATCACAGGTATTATGTTACATTTTTCTTTCTTTTATCACGGACTAAGTGTGTGCTATGTTTTTGGGCCATACCATAGGTATTTCCGGAGTTAGATAGGGAGGGGGGGGGGGGCTGTGAGGAGCCCCAAAAAGGCCTGAATAGGATTAAAAACTAACAATGATGCTAAAGGGCATTGTAATAGCTTTCAGAAACTTCAAACAGAATAGAAAGATCATTTTCCAATTAAAATTATTGACATTTTTCGAGAAATGATTTTGTCAGGAAATATTTGACGACGTTATCACAAATTTTTCGTTATATATTTCTTTTTTTATAAAGGAGTAGCTGTATGCAAAGTTTCAGGGCCATATCATATGTATTTCCGGAGACAGATAAGGGACTGAGACCCTGAGGAGCCCCTCAAAGACACAGACTGGATAGGGTTAATTAAAACATGACTATGAAATTTCGCAAATATGGCTTAAATCTCTATTTCATAGCTAAGATTAGTACAAATTTAAAAGAAAAATTTTTTCCCAGTCACATAGGAAGCTACTAAGGTGCTTCGAAAACCATGTACCAAACCAAAGTTCCCTTACCAATTTGCCGATCCGTTCTAATTTTTCTTTTCACTCATCAATCAAGGAGGAAGACTTTTTCGCTCAACTACGCCAGTAGTTGGTGGAAGAAGAAGCCGGGATATTCCATTTACTACTCCTACCTGTGATATACTACATAGAAAAACCTCCAAGTCTGGTTTCAGAATTTACTAAATGACCCTAAAGTGTTATCTGAGTCATGTTGTTGTACGTGACACCGTTTGTAGCTTCATTATTCATAGAAATGTATTTTGAATATGTAACGTGTGACCCAAGAGATAGTATATAGATTTGAAAGAGTGCACTGGTGTGGTATTTTATCAAATTTAACAAATTTATGTGCATGTGAAAGACAAAAGGTTAACTTAAATTTTAATATATCATTAATTAAATTTGGAACTCCTCAAAGGCTCGGCACATATTTGGACAACACTGCATTATTTCTCGTCAAGTCCAAGGGAACCTAGAAGTAAGATACTTAAAAAACGTTAATACACTTTGAAAAGAAACTCACAACATAGATTTGGTAAAAACATAAATAAATACATAAAGCAAAATACACAAAAATTAAAAACTCACAAAGAAAACAGAAATTACAAAAACTAATGAGAAAATGAATAACAAATGGCTGCAATCAGATCTTGACCTTCCCAACCGGTGTCTTTTTCCAATACCCCCTTCAGAGTGACACAAGGGCGTTCATAAGGAAAGGAAGATTTAATAACAAATGAGAACCACCAAACACAAAGTATTACGAACATTACATTGCGAAACGAATTAAGCCATACGGTACCGTGCTTTTCAAAAAGAAAAATCCTTTATAATTTATAAAAATATAGAATCAAAATTACGACTGAAAGCTTCAGTTCGTTCTATTAAGCCTTTCTAAAAAACATTCAGCAAAGTGCATATACGTTTCTGAACTGTGTTTGTAACACACCAAGACATTTTACCATCAACCTTCATCCGTTAGATCCTGTTAAATTATAAATGAAAAGAGTGCGTAAACGCCTTGACACATTGCAAACCAATTATTTAATGAACAGAGGTAATAAAATTTACATTAAATGGGAATACAATAATGATCTTTCACGTTTATTATTTGCTATATTTTCAAAAAAAAATAATTCTGAAGCGCTGCTTAATGAGCTATATAACGTAAGTAAGTTTTTGCAATGATAATAGCGCTCATGTATAAACAGAATTTTATAAAGGAAGTAACTTTCTGTGGTGATAAAAAACAAACTGTCTGCTTTTAAAAGCCGTTTACATGAGAATTTTATTTCGGCATTTCGGTGCACGGCACTCAGTGCCGTTCTGTTCACAGGTTTCATGTCCAAATTATCGGCTTTGCTTTAGTGATTTTATGACCGAAATTATTGCTTGCTAATGATTTCGTAATTAGAAAATTGCTTTTCTAGATTAACTGAATATTGACGGATGTTAGAAGTTTCAAAAATGAATAATGTGAGGTATGTTTTGACCTCCTGAACGAATTAACAGAATTCCCGTTGAGATTACTCAATTATCGATTTCACACATTACATTAAAATTTTAATGATATGATTCAGTCAACTGCAAAACCAATTTGTACCAGAAGTTTATAAACAGACTATACAAATGGGATGTATTCAAACCTGTCAATGCATGGTCATCTAATACTATTCACGGAATTTGTACTGTCTAAGTTCTATTCAAATATCGTAAATAGCAATAGAAATAGCGGCTTTTTGAAAAAAGGAAAAAATCCCTTTGTTAAATATTGTTGTTGAATTATCTGACTCAGCGTATTAGCAGCACTGATTCTACGTATACACGTTCGTTTCCTTTAATATTCCACTAAAAGCAGCTTGTGATAAAACCACAGGATATCACGGTATCGTAATCACACTTCAGGAAAGCTGCTTCATTATTAGACAAAAATGTTTAATTGTATTAATTTCATTGTTTTTTAAAGTTGCTTTGTTATGATGAAATGATATCAAGTCCTTAACGCGAAGTTCTTTTACACGGAGTTAAACTTTTCTTCAATTTCACTTTAGAGAAAAAATCATTCAGACTACATTATTATCTACTTGACAATATATCTCTCAGAGGAGAATTTACTCTACATTCAATGATGGAATGCTTCATGCCTAAATCACCTATAAGCGAAGATGCATACCACATCTTTGCAGCAATGTATTTCATTTCTTCAATTTGCGGCGTATTAGGGAATTCCGTATCCCTAATATGCCTTTCCAGATTGGATGCAACTGAAAAATGTTCCAATACCATCCTCAAGTATTTGGCAATATCTGATTTCTTTGTCAGTTTGGCTGGCATTCCGTTGGTTGGAATAAGCTTCGTAAAACGAAACCTGTTAAATGATTGTGTGTACCAAAGTTTCATGGCATATTTCAACATGTGTGGTGCATCCACATCATCTGTTGCTGTCCTAGTTCTGGCATTTGAGCGATACATACTTCTTACCAAACCTCAAAAGTACAACAGGTTGATTAACAAAAGGAAGATCAATATAGTGATACGAACACTATGGATTTTCTTGGTTGTCGGGGTTTCAACGCGTTTGTACCTACCGAAGATTTCCTTGGCTATATTGTTTGTTGTTGAAATAACAGTGATAGTTTCTCTGCCCATATCCTATTTCAAAATCATCAATTCCGTCAAAAGAGCCAGAGATGATGTTGCCAGAAATCAACAAACGTCCGGTCAAGCTACCAACAACAGGGTCGACAAGAGGGTCACCTTCAAAGTCATGCTCATCATATTGGGTTACTACATCTCCAACGTTCCATTTTTCATCATTAACATTCCTTATTCGTTGGGGGAAATGGATTCATACGCTTTACTTGCTCAAGCAACCATTTTCTTGATGCTGGCGAATTCTTGGGTGAATCCTGTGCTATATTTTGTAACCGATAAGAGAATACGCGCTCAATTTCTGATGATTTTCTTAAGAAGGAGACCACGAGTTGGTTGCAATAATGGTGAGTAATCATCGTCTACAGAGCTTCAGGTGTTAACTGTATTTAAGGAGCATACAAACCAGACTTTATTAGCGTCTCCAGTCTGTTTCAAATCAGAAGTTGGGGAACATTGGAACAGATGACTCTAAGATTGGTAAGATCGAACAACGTAAAAAGAAACGACTAAGGAGCTAACCTAATCTTGTCAATAATGAACATTGCTACAGATGTATTTCATTGCCGCTTGCTGGTTGCATCAAACTTACATAATTTCGTTTTGATAATGTCAAATTTATTTGCATTACGTAATACTATATATTTGTTTGAAATTGTCAAGAATGAGGCAAGTAAGAGTCGATCACAATAATACCTAATCGGCCCTTATTCCGCCATTTCCAAATTTTGTTATATACACCATTTAGAGCCGTGTTTTACACCAGTTTCAAAAATAAAAATAAAAATAGTTAATGATTCACTTTTTTTGCAAAAAATTAGTTAAATCTTTCTAGTAGCAAATTATATTTCATTCGCTCTTAGAATGTGCAACATTATCAAAAACTTACAGTTTCATTCATAAAGTTTCGTTTTTCTTTACACAAACAAGCCTTTACACTATTTACAAAAAGAATCATGGGTCAACATTAACGCCACTTTTTTAAAAAACTGACGAGAGCTTTCTATCCCTTATAGCGCCAGCTCTTTTTAGGACGTAGGTAAAAAAGCCCGATAAGCTAAGGATGCGTAGAGAATGTTAAAAAACAAATGTTTGAATGTATTTAAGTGCTTTTTACTTACTTATCTATATTTATTTTCTCAATCAAGGTTTTTCATGTCCCATGTTTAGTATGGCTTTCCAAGTTTGTTGCCATCGTTACCATATCAACCAAAAATCTTGTCGTCGCCTAGGACCAAAAAAAATTAAAATTTTTAAAATCTTTGGAATTGCTAAAAAACCAACAATTATACTAAAGAGCATTGTATAACCTTTCAGAAACTTCAAACAATACAGAAAAATATTTTTCCAATCAAGACTTTTTTGAGAAATAATAGCGTCAGGAAATATCTGAAGATGTCAGTACATAATTTTCGTTTATTTTTTTCTCTCGATTATCAAGGACTAGCTGTGTGCAAAGTTTCAGATATTATTATTATAATATTAATGTTTTTCCGGAGATAGTTAAGAGACTGAAGCCCTTAAGAGCCCCTCAAAGGCCCGGTTTGGATAGGGTTAATTGAAACATTACGATGAAATTTTGCAAATATCGCTAAGGTCTTATTTTATAGTTAACATGAATACACGTTTAAAAGAAATATTTTATCTCATTCCATATAACATAATGAAAATGAAATACATTAATTTGGGTGTTTTAGGAAGCTACAAAGGAATTCCGTAAACCCCATGTAGCAAATAAACTTAGCCCTACTAACTTACCTATCCATGCTAATTTTTCTATTGTCTCCTCTCAGTTTAGTCAAACCAGCCAAAAATGTCACATAAAAAAATGTAAACAAACCACTTCCTACACAATACAAGAGAGATTCCACCATTATGCAAGCAAAATTCAGTTATTGGTTACATAATGTCAGTCTATTAGTCCCAAATGAATAAATAACCTACCCCATAATTTATTTTTTTGTTCGCGGCACAGCCGGAGGGAAACAGTTTTATAATAACCTAAAGTGTCAGTATTGGAATGCCACACGACGCGACATTGGGACTTGTGCTTGAGAGTTTCCAAACCTGCCCTAATTTACCTTGAATGAATTTTAGATCCACATGTGTAGCCATGCCCGATTTAGTCTGATCGCAGACCTCGCCACATAATTGGTTAAGTTCTGTAATCAGACTATGCCCGATCTAATGAGCATCGAGCGTGAATAATCGCTTTTGATTTGTTTGGTGCAACATGCAATCCTTCGCAGATGTTACAAAAAAGAAATCTGGATTTTCTCAAGAAATGCACGGTTGCAAATGATGAAATTTTCAGAAAGTCTTTCTGTTGTGGATTAAAATATTTTCTGAAAATTTCATGATTTCCATCCGTGCATTTTAAAAGTTATATGGGCAAGCTTTTTTCTTTTGTTCTTTTACAAGTTATTTTCGTTATATCAAATGCATTACGTAATGTTTTGGTTGGCCAAAGCCGGCTACATTGACTAAACTGCCTTTCACTCATCAATCAAGGAGGAACAGTTTTTCGCTCGACTACGCCAGTAGTTGGTGGAAGGAGAAGGCGGGATATTCCATTTAGTACTCCTACTTATGAAGTACTGCATAGAAAATCTCCAAGTCTGGTTTCAGAGTTTACTCTTAATGACTCTTAAGTGATATACAAGTTATGTTTTTGCACGTGACACCGTTTTTAGCTTCATTATTTATAAGAACCGGTTTTAAATAAGTATAAAATTATGTTATCATATTACTGGACCGACCTCTTTACCAGGGCTTCTTTAACAGGTTTTCTACTAATATTTGGACGAGCTTGCATTATTTCTCGTCAAGTTCACGGGTACCTAGAGGTAAAAAACTGTTAAAACACTTTGAAAAGAAACTTACAGCAAAGCAACTTTTAAAGATTTGGCAAAAAGTAAATAAATAGATAAAGCAAAATTCACATAGATCAAAAACTCACAAAGACATCAAAAATTACAAAAACTAACGAGAAAATGGTCTTGCATTTAATATTTTCAGTATTTTTCCCCTTGGTAGTGAGAACGAAGTTGTGGTGGAGAAGGTATCTAAAAAACTAGTAAGCAACTTCAATACAATAAATAAACTTGTACTTGTTCTTTAATCATCCGATGCCGACGGGCTGAGGTGAGGCGTTGACAAAGTTTCTTTTCTAGGACTGTCTGTCATCCATGGCAGGCTGTAATCAGATCATGACCTTCCAAACCGGTGTCTTTTTCCAACATTCCCTTTAGAGTGACGCAAGGGCGTTCATAAATAAAGGAAGATTTAATAACAAACGAGAACCAACAAAAACATTACACTACAAAGACTTACATTTCTACGGTACTGTGCTTTTTAAAAATAAAAATATAAGAATCAATATTACAACTTGCTAAAAGCTTCAGTTCGTTCTATTAAACCTTTCTAAAAGCTTTCAAGACATTCAGAAAGTGCCAATACGATTTTTAAAAGTTTTTTTAAAACGTGAAGAAATTTTATCATCAACCTTCATCTGTTAGATTCTGTTAAATTATAAATCAGAGGCGGGGGAAGCAATTTAACATTGCAACGGCCATATATTTTGAGTATAGCTTAGTTTAGTGTCACCCGAAGGCCCACTATAATATTTGAGATTTAGCAACTCTGGATAGCTGGAAACACACTCTCGTGTATTATTTTTTCTACAAAAAGGACACAATTATGAGCAAAAAACATTGATCTTTCGATAATAGAAATACTTACTTACCTTACCGGGTCGAGCGAGCTCGGCATTCATTGACTCTCTCTTTCCATCTTGTCCTGTCGTTCATCA
>JAUBWS010091743.1:0-11503 GCA_032270445.1 Darlingtonia californica | reverse complement strand
TCTTTCCAGGTCTTCACTTTTCAGTATGTAGTTCGAACTAAAGATAATCAAAAAAGAGTTTCCAATATGTAATCGAAACTAAAGGCTATGTGGCATAGGAACGGAAATGGAAATTATTGATACATAAGATTGGTTTGTAACTAATCATTATTTTGTTATTTTTCTTATCCTGTTCTGTTTTCTTTTCTTAATTTTAATTCTATATTTATAATATGAAAACAAAATAAATATAACAGTTTTGTATTAAAAACTTTTAAAATCTAACTTTAAATTTAGTAGAATTCTAAAAAATTGAATAGGGAAACGTAAACATGCATATAATGTGCTACATTAAGGGCATTAATTTTCGCGGGAATTAATTTTCGCGAATTTCGCGAGTTCTATTGTTCTATAACAAAAAACTATTGTTCAAGAACAATAGCAAGCCTAAAATTCGCGAAAATTATTTCTCGCGTAAATTAATGCCCTAAAGGTATATACATAATTTGCACGAGCACTTTGGCTTCTATTTCTTAATCCTTTTTCCAAAAGACATGTAGTCATTTGTATTTTTTATGTTATGAGGAAGTTTATTCCAAATTATACCTCCTTTGAAAAAGACTGTATTGGTTCCATAGTTTGAACTTCTATATTCGGGAAGATGAAATTACGTATGTGTCCCGAGAAAAAGTTAATTCGGTTAAACTTTGTCCCGGAACAAGCGGACCACGGACTGGAAACGTTTATGAGTCAAATTATAGATTTTCCATTTTTTCGTTTCCGGTTCCCGTTACAGGGTGTCCACGCATTTTTTGGAAAAAAGTTCCAGGACATTTCAAGGACGAAATAAAATAATTCCAGGACAACAGAACTAAATTAAACCATTGATAAGAGAGTTTGTAACCGTATGTATATGGCAGTGCCGTAGGTAGAAAGCATTTTGGTTTTCGGGGGCTAAATTGTAGTGACACCGCGAGGGCCAACCATGGTTTGGTCCAAGGGGGCGATTTTGAAAATTCACAGCTCTAGATTGCCTAAAAACGCATTAACGCGTATATTCAACAGCAGAAAATTCCAGGATTAAAACAGACAAGAGGTCAACTGAAGATGCCAGAATAAAATTCATGGACATTTCTGGAGATTTCAAGAACAAATAGTGATTTCCAGGACAAATTCCAGGACAAAAACAAATCCAGGACATTTCCAGGATTTCCAGGACGCGTGGACACCCTGCGTTATGAAGTAAGTATATAGTTGACTCTAAGTTGAAAATTTGAGTGAGTAAGTTGTTCTCAAGCTGTAAAATTAAAATTCACCATTCCAAACGGGACTCAGGTTAGAACATAGCAAAAATCAACGCAAGTATTAAAGGTTATTGTGGGAAAGGGGTGTACCTCGTCTAAAGCTGACTTCAATCAAAATCTCAACTCATAGAGAAAATCAAATCTACCTTCTCGTGGGTACAAATTTTCACGAATTTCGCGAGTTTTTGTCAAATTTGCGCAATTTTTAAATACACGCGAAATATAACTTTTACCAAAATTAACGCAAATTTGCGCAATTTTGGAAAACAAAAACCTCTCGAATTCGCGAAATCTTAGACACGCGAAATGAAATTGTTTTTGAATCACGAAAATTAATACACGCGAAAATTAGTACGCTTAAGACATAAACGAGATAAACGTGACATACCGTTCTTGTTGGAAATTCCTAGTGATATTTTCTTCTCCCCAGTAACCGGTCATATTATTGGGTGCCGCAGCTGCCATCGGCTGTCCTCCACCGCCAACAGCCGATGACAAGTGAAGTTGCTGCTGTTGTTGCTGCGCTTGCGGCTGCTGTAAAGGTTGTTGTGGATAAGAGTAAGTAGTTGTTGGAGCGGTAGAATAAGTTGAAGAAGGTATTGAAGGATATGTCATCTATAGAGTAAAATATGCAACACAATGAAATGTATTTCGGAAAACTGAATAAATAACGTAATCAATCATCTAGAATGGCCTCTTTGGTTCTTTATGAACGCTATCGATGAGGGTCCTGCATTCCTGGAAACATCTCAGAATCAACACATATTAGCAAATTTGACTACCTAAAGCCTCGCAAGAGATTCGAAATCGGGATTCCAGTTTACGCGTCCAAGCCTTAAAACAACTCGGCGACGATTCCACAAAATTTCTTCCAAATCCTATTCCAACGGGCCTTTTATAGGAGATCAGACCATCCCCTAAAATTCCACTAAAAGCCTGTCGAATTGAGATTTGGTGGGATTATGATCCAGTAAAAATTTGACAAAATCTTAAGAAGAAAAACGTCGCTAAGTTTGGATGACGTGATCTACCTTTATTTCTAAAAGAGAAATTTTGTCAGTACTTGAAAGAAATTAACTATTACACTACTTAATATCCTAAAAACTCAGAATTATTTTAAATCTATCCTAGATAACTTTTAGGACAAGTCAAACTGCATATTTTCATATTTTCGTGATCTTTAGTATTTGTTGCTTTAAAACATATCTGTTCCTTTAACACGTGTATTTCTGACAGAGCGCGAAAAAAATTGTGCAACAGTGACAGAACGATGAGAGAAAATTGGATAGGTAATCCACGTGACAGAACAACGGATCAAAAATATAATTTTATACCACATGATGAGTGGAAGAGAGTTCCATTAACTTTTCTGTCGCCATCTTTTCCGACTTTCTGGATTGGTCGAGTTCTTGTTTCAACATCATCGTTTCTCTTGCTCTAAAATATTGATCAATTCTAAGTTTTAATGGGATGTTTTTTTTAAACTCAGAAATGTATAATCTATTTCTTAAAATCTCCTCAGATACGCCTAGACATAGATGGATAAAGGGCCTTTTTCTACTACAATTTTTCGGAAAATTCCACCAACTTTGACGGAATTTCAAGTCCACCTATTGGAAAAAAGCTGAAGACACCAAGAACCAGCACAGAGAGCACTAATCTCAAATTATTTTACTTATTAGGTCAATGTCATGTTAATACAGGCACTGACAACCATAGTCATTCGAAACCCGTCAATAAGATCAAATAACATAGCGGAAATTTATTTACTATTGGTTTTTTACATTCGAACGGTTAACTTTATATGTGGAACAAGTGTTTTGCGTAATATGGCGGATTAAGAGTATATCAAATAAATTTCATCAAAAGCATTGGGAGTTTTGTTTCGTGGTCGGGGATCTTGATTTCTGCCCGAGGGGTGGGGGGGGGGGGGGGGTGTTAAAGTACCCATTTTCCCTATTTATTTGTCATTAACAGTCAGTTAATTTTCATAAAAAACGTATCATCTGAGACAGTAATCATTGCGTGAGGCTAGATCAAAATACTTCTCACCTTTGATCAGACTCCTGCATGATTTGGTGAAAGTTAATCTCAGCATTATGAATATGAGATTCTAGGTAGTTTTTTTCTTCTTCTTGCTATAAAGATATTCACAAAAAATAAAGCTACAATGTAGAAAGAAGACGATTACCAGCTGGAAGTCATAAGCGAGGCAAGGTCATTGTTTTTAATTATTATTAATTTGAAGGACCATAATTGAAAAAATTATTAGGGGGCTTAGCTCTGCGCCCCCCTGCTAACACATCTTTCAGGATAGATGTGAAAAGAAAAGAAACATTTTAAAAAATGGCAATAGATAAGTGTAATTAAGTTATAAATTTAGGTAGGAAAGGAATTACAAGTCTTACTTATTAACAGGTCATTTATATTTCGATGTAAACAATGCATACACTGAAACTTTCCGTACAATCTTACCTGATTACACATCCGCTGCAAATCTTTGATCTCATCTTCGAAATCAGCTGCTTTTTTTAACAGAAGGCGAGCTTCTTCTTCCGCCACCAACGCCTTTTCGGCAAGGAGGTCAGTCGTCTCTTCTGCTTTTCCCTAAAAAATTAAATAACGAATTACAAGCTTTAATACTAAGCAGACATTTTATGTACCGAGGAAATTATATTCTTTACAGAAATTTCTGAATATATAATTATTTATGATGTATAATTATATAGAGTGATGTGAAGGGAAAGCAGTGTTGGTAAACGAGGAGTAAACATACATAGTGAACATTTTTCGTAAATTTTTATAATTTGCAATTTTTTTGCGTATTTTTCAATGTAACCATTCTGTGACTAATCAAACACATAAAATGAAACAACTATGCAGTACAATTCTCAACACTGAAGTGACAAACATTATTCTCCTATTTGAAATGAAAGATACCTAGAAAATATGTGGGCTCATCAGGTGATGACCATAGTAGATGTAGTACATGGCTCCCCAGTAGAACTGGCCAAGTTCCACCGCCTGTCCAATTAAATAAATAAATAAACAAATGATAAAAAATTATAAAAAAATACCGTTGCCATCAGCACCATACAGTTAAATACAGTCCGTCAGCAACGTTAAAAAAAGAATCAAAACCCTTTGCCATCTGCACCATGTAATTAAATACAGGCTATTAGTAGGGTAAAAAATATTTTTTGGTATAAAAAATGTTATTGATGTTATAAAAATACACAATTTATAAACAGTGTGTGTATAAAAATTGGATGCGTGTTAAGGACCAGCAGAATAGAAGGGTTCTGATACAAAATAAGTTTAAAATTTATGTACCCAAAAAGGCTAACATTTCAGTTTCTGACTTGAAATAGCTTTCCTTCTTTGACTTTTAAAGACCTTCTAGCTCCCTGGTTCATCATCTGTTAAAAAGATCTTATAGCCTTGGATTGAAATCTGAGATAAGTAACGTGTAACGAGATATCCTCAAAAAATTGGAGAAAATGAAACACTATATATATTTTTTGGTATGTTACTTGTCAAGTGTGGCATGCGAACAAAAAAGAAAGGAAACGCATCTCTCTTATTGAAAAGCTTAAAAACAAATAATTATGTTGACTGTGATGTCAAGGTCAAGAAATACAGCATGTGTTCAATGATCCGTTCTACTTTGAATTCATAGGATAGAATTTCTTATCTCAATTATTAATAGCGCAGAGGTCATCAATGAAGCGACGAACTGAATGAAAGTTATATGCTCTTGTAGAGCCAACAGAAGCCATATTAGAAACAGACTTCGATTCGAAGAAATAAAGAAAAATGTTTGCTCAAAAAGGAGTAGGGTCAATTCACATGTCTTGTTTAACTACAAAATTGCCAACAGTAAAATAGAAATTCTCGATTAGGAACTTAACAGTTTCTGTCAAAGCTGATTCCGCGAAGAACATTTTATCGACGCCTTTTGAAGTCTAGTATGGCGAGGAATAGTTCTTCAAGAAAATGGTTGTTTTTATCTTACTTATTTCAATTTTATTGTGTTCACTAGACTTAAAAAAACAAATTCAATAATATTTGTCAGTACATTAATAAGAATGGTGTGTGGAATGGTTGTTTAGAGGGTGCTAAAGTTAAATATGGAAATTTGTTTAGCGTTACCTTTATTATTTATCCTATTTAGATGTTCCATAATAGGGAATGAGTTTTGTACTACCCAAAATGTTTTGAAATTAGAATAGAAAAAGCTTTTTTATGAAAGTTTTTCACGTGAGATTATTTATCTGTCAGTGGTTTCGTGCTGCAGGTTATTGAAGCAACCATAAACGTATCACCAACTGGACTTTCATGTATTTTCTTGATCCAGTACACGATAGGTAATGCCTGCCGTTTTTCATTTACTTTCAGACCAAACTTATTCAAATGCTCGAAATTATTCACATGGTCATCGACTGCTGACCCGTGAATTTAGTACTCACCATCAGACTATATTCTCATTATCTGGTAGTCATCTCTGCACTACCCCTGTTGTATTTTCGCATCTTCAATATTCATTTTGATCTCCTTATTCTCATGATCTTGTCGTCATTTCTGCGATATCTATGATCTACTCTTGGTTTCTGCAATATTCATTCAGAATTCCTTGTTTACATTATCTTCTTGTTATCTCTACAATTTTTTGATGCACACGTGCTTTCTTCTTCTCTTACTGAAATTGCATCCTTCATTTCTTATGCTACTTTTACATTCCTGCAAAAATTCCCTGTTCTGTGCATATATATATATATTGTATTGTTTTGTACAGCCACGTAGCTTGTCCATGTTGTATTATGTAGTTATTAGATTTCATTATCCTTTTATCAGCTAGTTTTTCTGAGAATTACCCTCTTATACATATAGTAGAAAAACACATTGTTGCTCGATCACTCTACTTAAACTTAGCTCGGAAGCTATAGTTCACTACGGAGCTTAGGAAACGTTTCAGCCTTATTACTACAAAAGTCTCAAAAACTTGTTTGAATAATCGAAGCAAATTCACTAAGTTTCCACAGGAGTGATTGAGAACCTTGGGTGAGAGATGTTTCAGCCAATCAGCTCGCCACAATAAAGACTTGTGGTTCTCCACAACATATTTGTGAGGAGCAATACCGAAACTAAGAAAGAGAGTGGATCAAGCATGTCATGTTTTGACTCGTTTGGAGCCACATCATTCATCTCTCAGGCAGGAAGAATCTCACACATCATGAGAGAGAAAACATACATTTACATATTTATAAAATGTCCCGGTCAAATCTCCAAAGATTCCCAAAATATTGAAAATTCCCGTCACAGAAGTGGTTAAAGAAACTGTGCTACATATCACTTTACTTGGTATAGGAGAAGGTCAAAAATTGCGATGAATTTAATTTGCAAAGTAGTGGCCGAATGGTTAAGACGGTGGGTGTGTTAACCAGAGTAGCGAGTTTGATTCCCTTGTGTGGTTTTTGGTACAGTGAAACCCGTCAATAACTGTAAATTCTGCATGGTACGCTAAAATGTTTCCAGGAAAACAGGACCCTCATCGATAACAGTTTATGGAGAGCTTAAGAGGCATTCTGGGTAAATAATCAAGTCAGATAATCAAGTCAGATAATAAGTCTGATATAGTTTCTCGTATCAAAATTGAATCTTTTCTTCAATTTAAAAATGAGCTAAGGAAACATTTTAAATTGATTATATTTTAAGAAAATAAATTATATATTTTAGATTGTTTATATGCATAGATATTTAGATATATTATAGTATAATCTCAAGCTTGTTCTCAGATCATTTCTCACATCTACATCCACATCTTGCTCATGAGAACAAGGATGATAATTATTTTTAAATTTTTATTTAAATTTTTCGTTTTTCTTTGTAGGACTAGCATTGATAACAGTAGCAAATTTTTATTGTAAATTTTGCGTCTCTGAAGCTTTGTATCCTACTGAAATATTGAAATAATAATAATAATGTGATGAAGATAATTAAATAAAGTGTAGTGGCCCCGTTATGTTTGAGGGGTCCGTTTTTATATCAGTGTAGGATGCTGGAATGCATTAAACACTTCAGTAGTTAATGTCACTGTAATTAGTACTGCATCATGCTATAAAATGCGTTGATGTGTGGTGTATAGTGCATAGTTGAATACTTACTAGATGTTCTCTATATTCTTCTATCACCTTAGAATATTCTTGTAATCGTCTCTGCATATCCATTCTAGCTTGTGTTTCTTCTATTCGTTTACGTATTTCTTTATAAAGACGATTCTGTTCTCTCTAAAAAACAACATGAACGCATTTTCTACATCGAACCGCTCTCTTCTTGTTAACACCCCACGTAAATTTCTAAAATGCTACACAAAAATCTATAAGACGCTATACAGGCTCGTGTCATTTGAACGCCTTGATTATGGAAAACTCGAAAAAAACTAAAACAAACGTGTTTATTAACAATATTGTCCAAGATGTAAGTCACGGGCAGAAACATTCGTCTTTTTCGATGTCAGTCATTTATGAATGATGTACCTGTCAATTATTGGCTGCTGTTGAGTCTTACCTTGCCCAAACCCCTGTATTACATAATTTAGCATATGGAGTATGACTAGATTTTGAAATATCGTTCTCGTGAAAAGTATTTGCGTGATTTTCTTATTAAATTGTTAAGTAAAAAGTTAATGATTTGACTTACAATCTCTTTTGAATAATGGAGTTTTGTATGCTTGTTTCATTGGTGTCATAAAAAAGCGTTGTATTTCGGTACAATAGCCCCGCAATATCTCAGTAAAAATGCACTTACTTATGAGACAAAAATTCATCTTACGTACGTGTCTCTGCTCCCTAGCTTCTTGTGCTTGCGACTTCATAATTTGAATTTCCAGGTTGTCCGGCTTTTTACTTTTCATGAATAGGTCGTGATTACCACTACATAATAGAAGAATCTGATAACGAAATTAAGGGCATAGAATAAAAGGTAGACGTTTATCCTATTCATTAACAAATACACTTTTGTGGATCACTTCATTGAAGCAGGTCACTATTCACATGCTTTATACACCAGACTAAGCCATTTGAAAAAAAAATTCTAAAAAGCTTTTTCAATTTTTCGTCAACTTTCGTGTATTTCAAATCTGGTTCGAGATTAGAACAGAATAACAATGAATGGTAGGTTCTTTAAGAGTTGATTCTTTCATTTATTGGACCAGGGCCCAACCCCTTACAATGCCTTAGTAGAACGGCGTGTTCTCCTTAAGATTAGAATGATCTTTTTACACCAAACTGTGAATATGCGGCAGAGTAGTAAAGGCGCTAGAGTCCCAAGGTTGAACTCCTTGCGAGCATTTCGGTCGTGACATTCGCTAATCAATGTTGATTCTGTATGGTGCCCTCAGGTGTTTGCAGGTAGGCAGTATCCTTATTGATAAAAATTCAGGAAGAATTGTAGACTAAGAAAGTCAATCAGTCACTCAGCCAGTCAGTCAGTCAGTAAGCCGGTCAGCCAGCCAGATACGATACGATTCCATGAGATACTAAATTCCTGACGTTTCCGCATGATTCAACCCCTACGCACCCTGGTACATATCTGTCTTATAAACAAAAGTCACTTTGACAAAGTTTTTCATTGAATTTGCAACAAAAAAATTTCAGAAACAATCGTTGTATACACGGATATTGCAAAGATAGTCACATACCTTGCGGTTGATGCTGACATCCAATGAAATGAAGTGAAAACTATTAACATCTCTTTCCATTGGCTGAATCCAAATCTACAAAATATTAAACATTCCTTCTAAAAAGATAATTCCCTGATTGACAGCAAAAAAATGAACACCATATCCTGGATAAATAGCCGTGGACAGTAAGTAAAAATCGCATACAAGATCCTCACTGATGATAATTCTGTAGAGCTTGTATTGTAATCAATTGCAGGATCAAGGCCATTTTTTAGAAGAAAAGTACGTCCGTCTTTCGGACGCTGCTCATCTTACTTTTCTCAAATAAAAAGTTTCATTTTATCTAAAACTTTTACAGAGGTTGAAAAATCTGTAGACGGGAGTGTACGTTCACGTACACAGTAGTATATTACAACGTACGCCACAAAATCCTTGACGTACATTTTTCATTTAAAACATGTACGTATTATTATTATAAGAAATGGTTCAATGGCAAAGGTTGAACTTACCCTTACCTGTAGTTTTACTCGTTAATTTTTACCATGAAGAACCACATATACGTTGTGTGATACTTTTTGCACGTACATAAGAGTGAATGGATTATTTAAGTGAACTATTCTTTTATAATGTTAACGTACAAAATTAAGGAAAGTCGACGTTCGTGTGCGAACAGGTTTCAATTTTTTCTAGTACGTAAGCCTCAAAAAAGGTTTTTTTGTACGTCGCGTACGCACGTACACGATTTGTCAACCTCTGCTCTTAAAACAGGCACCTACGTAGGGGTGCTGCTAGGTTATAAGTGCCCTTTTACTTCTGAAAAAATGCACTTTTTCTGTCAACGGACGCTGCTTTTATTTTCTGATTAATTTTTAATTCAAGAGGTTGCGGGTAAATAATTAGGAACAAAAGTCATAATCACGTGGAGGATATATGTTATTATTACTCCTACTTTATTGTTGGAAACTTTTGCAGAAGTTGTTTGCACCGTTGACCAAAAATTGTCAATTTAGAATACGTTTTTTTGTAAACGTTTCATTATTTTCCCAATGACCACCTATAAATTAGTCAAAGCAAGACACATTTTCTAGGTTTCTTTAAATAATAACGCAATTGAAAAATCTTTCAGTTCAATCTTGTGCATTTACTTTCGCAACTTAGAAAAATTGACATGTTCTCAAAACACATTGTGCGTCCAAAATTGACGCCACTATGTCTTCGGAAGCCCATAACTTCTGAACTATTCAGCCCAAACAACTTTATTAAAGAAGATATAAAGAGCTTTCTTTTGGTACCAAACTTAACTAGTTCATCTCCTTCCGGTGTCAAGAAATTAAAATTGGAAGTTTGAAAATTGTAACAAAAACCTTAGAATTTTTTAACTTTTAAAAAACACAGCATGGCCAAAGGGTTGAAGGACCTGTATATACCTGTTTATTTTTAAAACTAATATTTTTGATCTCACTCCAGCGAAAAGAGACTTTAGGTATGAGCTGATTGTCTGATTCATATATATTGATGCCAGTTGCATGGATGCCAAGCCATAACTCTGTTCCTAGTTCATTCTAAAAAATTAACAAAGTTTAAAAACTAAATTCCTCTATAAATAGGTTTTAAAGTTTCACAAGTCAGGTGTTTTTATTTGAGAAAAAGAAGGAACAAGAAACAAGAGTGAAACATTTTCCTAAATAATTCTTGAGCCCTGAAATCGTCTTCAACTTGTTTTTATTTTTGAATAATCTCCATGTTCCTATAGGAGAATCTCCTGATTCATGAATTGTTTTCACCTCCGTGTTGTGTCACGTTAATTTAGGACAAAAAAGCAATATTCGAGGTGCCATTTTTTCCTCACCCGAAAGGTGGACAGACAAATTATACCTTTTTGAAATCCTCAGAATCCCATATGAAATCTCTTGACACCAAGCCTATATTGTGGTTGAAACTGTCAATGAAATATATCAAAGTGAATAGACCTTACCAAATACTCTTACAGATGATGGTATGGTTTGTAGGGATTTGGTAATCTGTTGCAGAGTTATTTCACTTTAATATCGAAAAATATATGAGAAAAGAGGTGGTTCAACAAGATTTTGCAATTTTTTCAATATTTCAAAATTCGACTTCCAAGGGAGGATCATTGACAGCTTTTTAACCACCATAAAGGCCCGGTAACGAACCAGACTTTGAAATAAAAGACCGACCATTTATGATAAAGTGGATTTCGTTCTTAAGGAGGTATTAAAGCGATACAAATATTTCCTAGTGAAGAAGAAAAAAAAGCCTTTTGAAGGCCTGTAATAAACTTCCAAACACGAACCTGAATACGATAATATCCTACGCCATACATTTCAAGTTCCTGTGCAGTTTTCAAATATTCCATTTCAGCTTGAAACCTTAAACAAAAAGAAAATATAACAAAACACTGAAATTATCAATGATCTGTACCGGGAGCTAACAGACATGCCCATAAAAATGCAGCATTTTTCATTGGAAATTCATCAATTGAAATCTTTAACATCTGAATGAATGACTTTAAGTAGAC
>JAUBWS010091742.1:0-17939 GCA_032270445.1 Darlingtonia californica | reverse complement strand
CCCCCACCCCCCCCCCCCCCCCCCCCGGCAATTGAT
This sequence comes from Darlingtonia californica, assembly GCA_032270445.1. Lineage (NCBI taxonomy): Eukaryota > Viridiplantae > Streptophyta > Magnoliopsida > Ericales > Sarraceniaceae > Darlingtonia > Darlingtonia californica. The sequence goes on along the minus strand of JAUBWS010091742.1, from coordinate 17,903 downwards.
TGTTGTAAATTGAAAGAAATCTGGCTCAAAATTGGCACAGTCATTGGAAATGGAAAAAAAAAGAGTTCTTTAATTAAACATCGTCAAATGTATTCTTCTTTTGTCATAAGAGACACTTTAAATGTTTTTTTTCATGTCTTAAGAACACATTTCTGGTTTTTCTCCGATATCCCGACTTCCAACCCCCCCCCCCCCCCCCTTCTATTTCGGACTTAATTATATGACTGATCTCGCTTAGAAGCGTGAGCGTAAAGCAGGGTTATAAATCCGTAATAACCCTGTGTTTTGTAATAACCCTGCTTTTTTGTAATCAAACTGCTTTTTAGTGATCACCCTGCCTTTTTGTAATCACCCTGCTTTTTTGTAATCACCCCCTGCTTTTTTGTAATCACCCTGCTTTTTTGTAATCACCCTTGCTACAGCAAAATGTATTTTGTCCTATTGATTATGATTTAAGATTATTATTTTAAGACTATAAGATTGCAAAATGTTTGAATTTAAATCAAATAATGATTTTCAAGTTTTTTTTGTTTGGTCATATAATCAACGAGTAATAACATAGATTTTAGGGTGATTTTGGGATCAATAGCCCCTCGGATCATTGAAAGAAATTTCAAATAGCCCTCACTGGGTTCGAGCTATTTTGAAATTTTTTAAATGAACCTCGGGGCTATTAATCCCAAATCACCCTCAAAACCATGTAATTGCTAGTACTAAGAGTACTTACTGTCTTTGTGAAAGAATTTGTTGCCTCTCTTTTAAATAACTTATTCCTGAAATAGTTCTGGAAAACATTGTTTAAAATTATTTAGATAGTCAAGTCGCAAAATCATCAAAAACGTTTCAACAACGCTTGACTGCGGAATCCGCGAAAACTACTCAAAAGTCTAACCGCGAAATGCAAAAATCCCCGTGAAATTTTATTCCATTTAAGTCTGAAATTTGAGTCTGTATAGGACATTTTATGTAGAGAAATAACTTTTTCCGCTACAAGTACTATTAATGTTGTATTACCTAGTTCAGAATTTTAAAGTTGTAGAAGAAGAATTCAAAGATAAAACATTTAATAAGTTATTTTCCCCATTATTGAAATTTATTTCAAAAGCCACGACTCGAAACTATCCGAAATGAACTCATTTCGGTCTTTTTCGGTGTCAAAGCAAACCCCGTAAGTGGTTACAGTTAATGACATTGTTAAAAAATTTCATTTTGCCCGGAATGAAATTCTCATGTGAACGGCCTCTTAGTCAAGCACTGAAAATGAGGCTGAAATAATCTTTCCAGCAATGTCCTATTTACAATTATAGTTACACCAAATCAAAAGATAATAAGATTGTTGTTACTTTTCTCCTTTCTCGGTGCTCAGCTTATTCCCTCGCTTGCTTAAATGGATACCGTCCATTTGTGGTTCTGCCAAATATTTCCGTCATTTTTAAGCTACGTTAACAGCCTTTACAAGAAATTACATAATGACAACTAATGCTTAGGTCGTTCTCACATTAATTCCTCAAAGGTCCTAACAGTGCCTTTAATTATTTGATGCAAACATTTGTTGTAATTATCGTCTCAAAACATTAATTTTTAACGAAACAAGTGTTGTGATAACCAACCCAACTCTTCAACTGGCGATACAGGTTGTCTCATAAAAATCTCATCAGCAGGTGTGTAAAGATTTTTTCGTTTTACCTATGAACTTTCTAAAATTTCGATCATTTCACTAAATGAATAATACCATTAACAATTTTAATTTCATTTCTGAAATTGGTGAGTAATCTCAAAGGGAATTATGTCTCCTCAGGTGATTAAAAATACACAGAACACTTCGGAAAGCTCAAGACTGTTTGACTTAGCGAATGTTCAGCTTTTCAAAAGAGGTACTGGGCCAATGGACCAATCAAATTAATTAGAGTTAATGATAGTTCGAATTATGAGAATTTTTCATTTGTTTAACCTTTATTTGACGTCATTTATTAATCCAGTCGTTGAAGTCAAAAACACCCCCTAACCTGGAAAAAATAATATAAAGCTGAAATTTGGCATACTTGCTCCATTCTATAGGTAGATGGCTAGAAAAAAGCCCCATTGATACCTCTTGTAATAAATGAGAAATGCGCTATTTTTAAAGATGCGGTAAAATTAGTACCGTTAAGATATTTTTTTGGTTGAAATTTCCACTTAATAGCTGCAAAATTCAGTATTTTGTTATGTTTAAACTTAATGCAGGGTTATAAAACAATAAGTGACTGTTTTCGGGTTTATTCTGGGGAATAAAAAGACCTTTGTTCCGTTTGAGTAGACGCCGCTTTGTTTATCCCCGAATAGGCCTGGGGAGCAGTCACTTAGTGGTTGAGATAGACCCTTTTTAGGGTCTCTTTTGTGACGTCATCAGACCCAATTTGGTACTACGAATGGCATCACCTTAAAACCTTTAAGGGCCACAACTTATTCAAAGTATAGAACTGAATAGGCTCTTTTTATGCATTTATTCTGTGTCAGTTTGTAGGATTCCTCCTATATGAATATGAAAGCTTTTTTTTGCATACTTTTTATTTTTTTGCGTCCTTTTTATTTTGTTTGCGTACTTTTTATTTTTTTTGCGTACTTTTTATTTTGTTTGCGTACTTTTTATTTTTTTTCCAGACTTTTGATTTTTTTAGCGTACTCTTTAAGGCATGAGCACGAAAGATTTTTGTTGTGCACTTTTCGGCCACGGTACGAGACACTAAGAAATGTACTGGAAAAGGCTGTAAATTGACATGTTACATAATTGTGAATATCGTAATTCTTTTTTAACATTAAATGACAAAATTAGCTATTCCATGTGCAATGCAGGATCAACTGGTTACAATATTTCTCAAAAATTACCTAAAATTAGGCTGTCAATCGCAGCATTACTCCTGGTTTGAGACAGGCTGCAACAACACTGCTTTACAATGAAACATGAGTACTTGCTCTTACACTTTAGAGTCAACTACTAAAGCGTCTAGAGAAAAATGTTATCTTAAGCACAAATTTTGGAGAAGCGCATCAGTTGGAGGAACAAAAGTGGACTAATATTTTTTGGAATAGCTGCCTTTATAAGGGAAAGGGTAAATGGGATGTCTGCTTCAAGTCTCCCTCTTTCTCAGTTACCGTACATTTATGCAAGCGGAACGGCAGTATGGTATCAAGACTATGGACGGGGGTACAACCCTGGAGGACACTGGTTAATATGTTTCATATTTTTGACTAAAATAGTTTACTTTTCATTATTTTCAAGGAATACTTGTGTTTGCAACACCTTGTGGCATTGTCCTCAATACGAAAGAATTGTTTGTATATGAATCTAAAAGTCAAGTGTATGGCCATCTGCATGATTTACTGTCCATGACTCAATATCAAGAATTGAGTAAGTAATTCAAATTATTATCAAAATCAGAAATACCTGACAATATACACCTGGAACCTTGAACATTCCTCATCTTTTGCAAGTCTTTTACTTAAAAAGGCACAAACTTCTATGTACACTTAAAACACCAAACTATATATAGTATGAGTGCTAAGCTCATAGACATATTTACAAAAAACAATGATAAGAAAATCATAATTTATATCCTTACCATTTTAAGTATATAGAGGCTTATTCTTTATATACCATAGAATGCATCTGCTACGATGATGCCTGTCACCTAAAAAAGTAGGCAACTAATTCAATACGGAAAGAGTTGACCACAGTCAGCAAAAATAATTGCGTCAATGGATATTTGTGTTGATAGATTCCATTTTAAGAATCATAAAAATAATTGGTGAAAATAGCATTGCAATCCAAACAAGAATGAACATTTAAATAAGGTAATAAATGTTCTAATTATTGTAAGATTAACTAAAAATGAGTCTGAAGTTGACTACACAATATCATAACATTTCCCAGTTTAGTGGTCATTTAACCAGGTTTCTCTGCTATTACCTTAATGTTTACAAGTTTTCTCAAACTGTCACTAAATGGCAATTGAAATTATTCATGCATATTTTAAAACTACATTATTTACCAATGAAAAACATTCAACTCAAATTGACTACGAATGATCACAAAGTGCAACCAAAAATTTCTCCGATGAAAACAAATTTTTGATGTTTGGGAATATATGACACACAAAAGTATATGAGAAAAATTCAGGACAACTTACCTCAATTTACAAATTTGTCAGATGATTTAGACGGTTGAACGGCATCTGAAAGTTTTCTAACTTTTTAAGTCACTTGTAACACAACTTTGTGCTCCTCCCCTCTAACATATTTGTGGTTTTGTATCATCGCTTGATGTCTTACTATTGCATTGCAAATAAAAGTAAAATATTGACTTGTTTGCCTATCACACACAGAAAGTGAGAAATTACCGAAATGGACTAGTGAGGCAAAGCCATCAAAGACCAGCAAAACATGTTTGTCTCAGTAAGGGATGGTTTACCAACTTTTTGGATTTAGGTAAGTTGTCTGGATGGCTGAAACAAATACACCCTTGGTGTTGTGCTTAGACAGTGCAAATCACAGACTGGAAATTAGGTTTGTTTCAGGCACTCGACTTTTGACTTATATTTAACTTAGGTTGATCTTGCAGTAAGTTTCAATTCAAAGCGTTTTTCAATATTTTGAAACTTGGAGGTCTCATGCCTCCAATAAAAGGTCCTGGTTTCCAAAAAGGAAAGGGGAAGAGTCAGAGATAGCAACCTGACATTCAGATGCTTTATTTTCCAACTGACACTCTAAAAACTGTCACTGCAAATAGGAACAATCATTAAATTGTTAAATTGACTCACACGTTTTTTTTTCAGTAGTCAGAAAAGACTTGTTAAATTTTGCAAAAAAACTTTTTTAGAATTACTTACAGTATGGCACTATTGCTCATCAAGTATGAGCCACAAGATGAGCCCCTCATTTGATGGCAGATTCTTTTTATGTGAAGCTCACCAAATATCAACAACATCTGAGAGCAAATCGCCATTTACACTAAAATCTGTAATTTATTAACCTGGTAAAACCGTGATTGCAGCCCATCGAGAGGCTTATACCAAATAGTGCCACATTTATAATATACAAATCCAAAAAATTTATTTTTATTTTAAGCAAACTTGTAATTTATAATTTGTTTTGAAATTTCGATGAGTTTTTTCTGAGTATATTTAGCTAACAACCTTGAAAAAAAGTCCTAAAAAAGAATTATTTGGGTAAAAATAAAAAAAACAGACATCCCTAAAACGCAAACGGCATACTAAAATTTTACAGAATTATAAAAATTGTGATACTTTATATCAGATTTAATATTGTGGAGATCCATTCAGCTAGCGACAAAATGAACTAAAATTATCTGTTTCTTCTAAAACTGCAATAAAATTGAACCAACAAAATTTTAATGACAGCTATTTCATATCCATTGATATTCAGTGAATCATGCTCAATGTGAATAACTTTTCTTTTGAATAAGTTCTACTACACACAATGGTTTATCACTGCATATATATTTTAATTGATAAAAGTCGTATTTTATCAAAAATAATGGTGTTGTTCTAAAACATCCATGAGTCAGTCTTCATGTGTCTATAGACTATATTCATATCCATTTATATTTAGTAAATCCTGCTAAATGCGAATAACTTTTCTTTTGGAGAAGTTCTAATACACACAATGGTTTATTACTGCACATATATTTTAATTGATAGAAGTCGGATATTATCAAAAATAATGGTGTTCTCGATGGTTGTTCTAAAACATCCATGAATCAGTCTTCATGTGTCTATAGACTATAGAGATGTCAATCTTTAATCCGTCTGTATCCATGGCATCATACTCATTTTGAGAAAAAATTTTAGATGAGCAGCCTGTTTCCTTCACAATCAAAACGCGTTTACTTAAAAAGAAGGTTAAACGAATATAACAATTGAAAACCCTTTAGTTTCGTTCAAAAGAGCTCAAATGGTGCGTTTCCCAGCTATGTAAGGCGCCCACAAATCCAAATTTTCTCTCCCTGTCACAATTTTAAGCAGAAAGAACAAGAACAATAGTGTCGTTTGGCAAACATTTAGTTTTTCTGCAATCCTTGGCATAATTAAAAATTGAGAAATTGAGAAATCTGTCACACCAACAAAATATGAGATTTTTCATGTAGGCGGATTTCTATTACTTGATCAAAAACAATGCATTTTCCGGAAATCTAGGAGCTATAAATTGCAAAATTTTGATTTAACAAAAGTCTCACAAACAGTAAATGTAATTGCAGAATGCAATTTAAATTATGTTTTGCGTTTCCTTTATTTAATTGTAAGTGTGTATTTTATTATTAGTATTTTGTGTTAATGTTTCCTTTTTTTGTGTGCCTCGAGAGACTTGAGTCTCTCTATTTATTTCGCTACTTTTCTCCTTTTTACTCGTATTGAAAAAACTCTCTGCTAGCAATTAGCAGTAATTTTCTGAAGGGAAAATATACAATTTCTGAAGAGAAATTCTATTAAAATGTATAATTTCTGAAGAGAAAAATTATTATTTGAAGAAGTAATAATACGACGACTACTACTGGAACTTTGAGACTGATCAAATTATGTGTTTACTGTTGATTCTACTCTTACCGGAAAAATAAATTAAAGCAAAGAAGGAGATCTACGAGCAATTCATTGAAACCGAATAAAACACAGAATAAGTAGCCACACCCAATAACGAAGATACAACACCTACCCCATTTTCTTAATTAGGATTAATGGGACGGAAGTGCTTGACGATTGGAAAACTTTAATTTATATATCCGGTAAGAGTAGAATCAACAGTAAACACATATCAATTGTAATGGAGAATAAAAACTTACCCCCGAAGGCAGGGAATATCAACTTCGGGTCTGGTCATCTAATCGCACTGAAATTCATAAGCCTATTTCAAAGCATGTAGATATATTTCAAATCCTCATGGAGTCACCTGTGAATGTATCATCAGTGAGGAAGGAGCTAGACTTGCTTAGAAAAGATTCCAATAAGTTAAATAAGTCAACGGAGAGAATTACTACCCGAAGAAGAACAGTTTTCGGACAATCAATTCTTTTTGGAAGTCGATCAATACATCTTCAGAGCTAAAACACAAACTATGCAATGGCAAAGGACGTCGAGGCAAGATTGGCCCCACCCAAAAATTCTTCAAGTTCGAGACATTCATCTGTATCCAAGCTATCATCTGTATCTAAGCAATCTTCAAAAACCTTCAAAGACAAGTTGGTCGAACAAACTGCAAAGATGGGCTGCTATCAAAGTAGAACCCGAATATGCTGGTATCATAGCAAAACCAAAAATTGCAAAAAGCAAAGCAAAGATGGAGATCTACGAGCAATTCATCGAAACCGAACTTAAGACAGACCAAGTAGCAACACCCAACAACGCAGATACAACACCTACCCCATTTTCTCCGTTGAATCCATTTGCATCGAGTTTTCACTAGCAAAGTCCACCATCACCTACAAGTCAAGTACATCCGATCACAAGTACCAATCCACCAATCATCAATGAATCAAAGAGTGAAAATTCGACTTTATGAAACACCATATCAAATTTCCTGAATATACAGAGCGCCCCAGAAGTCAACAAAGACACCTTCACTGGAAATCTACTCGATTTCAAATACTTCATGACGACATTTGAAGAGGTAATCGAAATGAAAATTGAAGAACCAAGAAGAAGATTGACTCGATTGATCCAATACACGACTGGTGAAGCCAAAGACTTGGCAAAGGATTGCATTTACCTTGATCCATCTGTTTGCTATCAAAAGGCCAAAGAAGTTCTCGAAAAAAGATTCAGTGATCTTTACCGAGTTTTATCAGCCTATAAGAAAGAGCTTCGACAATAGAAACCGATCAAGCATGCTGATTCATGATGCATGGTTGATCCTTACGTGAGTTTCACACATTTCTTATCAAAAGTAGCCATATCGTGACGAATTACTTCGATTTTACCGACAACATATGTACCGTTATTTCCAAATTACCAGGAAATCTTAGAAACAGGTGGAACTGAAATTTTTATCAAATCACAACCAATTCAAAACGAGAACCCAAACATCACGACTTAATTCAGTTCATCAAAAGAGAAACAGTATTGGCAACCGATCCATTATTTTCTAAAAAAGCAATGAATGAAAGTTTTGGGAAATAATCACGAAGAAAGAAAGACAAAAACTGTAAGAACTTTTGCTTCTAATTTTTCATCTTGTCTATATTGTAACAAAGGCCACGATATTGGCAATTGTTTCGCGTTCAATGCTTTAGAACTGAAAGGAAGAGGCAAATGGGTTCTAAAGAATCGTTTTTGTTCGGTTGTTTCAAATAGGGACACTTGGTTCGTAATTGCAATCACCCTAGAAGTTGTAATATTTGCAATAATAAGCACCCTACTCTTCTCCATGGCTATAAAGGAAAGGAAAGGAACTCTGAGAACTCTGTAGTTAATAACTCATCATCGAAATATGATCCAGCTGCTACTGATAATAAATATTCTGAGGAAACACAGACTAATGTTCAAGTTCTAAATGTAAACAAACTTTCGAGTGACTTTGTCAGTATGTGCTTAATTCCTGTCAATCTGAAGTTCAATAGAAATAACATTGTTACGTACGCCTTATTAGACAATTGTAGTCAAGGTACATTCATAGATGAAGAGCTATTGACGTATCTTGGTTCCAATTTCGACGAGCTAGAACTGAATGTAAAGACACTAACTGGTCAACAAGTTTCGAAATCAAAATTGGTCAATGGACTACAAGTGGAAGGTATCGATACAAATACATCTTGGATTAATCTACCAACAACTTAAAGTAGAAGTGACCTTCCAATGAACACACAAGAAGCACCTACAGCTGAGTCGATTCAACAATGGCCATATCTACACCAAATTCAAGGTCAGATGCTTAAAGTTAATGAGTTACCTGCGATGAAAGTTGGTCTATTAATCGGTGCAAATTGTCCAAAAGCCATTCAACCAATGTGAGTCATACCAAGTCAAGGAGATGAACCATTCGAAATTATAACCATGCTGGGTTAGTGTGTCGTGGGACCAATGTCTAAAGAGACAACCTCCTTCACTTCATGCTATTGCGTTGCTTATGACGTCATATCCGACCGGAAGGCAAAACATACGTTTGTTCAGCGTCAACAGACAAAGGACAGCTCAATTAAAGACATGCTCATATCAGTTTACAATGCAGAGCATATCAAGAATGACCCAGCCCTTGGAAAAGAGTATCCTCAAGACGACATCAAAGTTATGGAGATAATTGGTCAAAACTGTCATAAGGTTAGTGGACATTATGTATTACCCTTACGTTTCCGAAACGAAACAGTAACTCTGAATAACAACAAAGGCTTTAATGAGACTCAATTGCTTAAAACGAAAGTTCAATCGAGATTCCGCCTTTCATAAAGATTATGTTAACTTTATTGATTATATGCTTAGTAAAGGTTACGCACGAAAGGTACAAGACAATTACGATCAAGATCAACACTGTTTCATCCCACATCACGGTGTTTATCATCCGACCAAACGAAAAATTCGTGTTATATTTGATTGTAGCTCGGAATATAAAGGAAAATCCCTGTATAGTGAATTGACTCAAGGACCCGATTTAACGAATCAACTGGTCGGTGTAAATACCAGATTTCGTCAACATTCGATGTATGTTTTGACAAGTATGGATTCCTGAATCGCAACGAAAGTACGTTCAGTTTCTATGGGGGAAGAATGGTGAATTCGCAAATAAAATTGAAGGATACGAAATGTGTGCCCACATATTTGGTGGTACTTCTTCACCAAGTTGTGCAAATTACTCTCTATGACAAGCTTCAAATTACGGCGACAAGAGAAGTACGGAGAGACCGCTGCCGAAACGCTACAACGAAACTTTTACGTCGACGACATGGGGGTCATTCACATAGTACATACGCACTAAGGGGGAGGGGTCCTTCAAAAGCGTTTTTTTAAGATCGCATCGAGGTTGGTTTTGCAGGATTAGAGAAATTCAACCAGAAACAACGAATTTGGCTCTGACAAAACACATGAAGGTAAATGGATTCTAAATGTCATTATTTTTACTTGACAGAACTAGCACCGTGCTTTCTTTTCTTTAAGCTTCTCTTTAGATCATCACCATGAAAACGCATATGCCGATGATGCTAGTGAATACAGAAGAAAGTTAAATGGTTGGCAATTTTTCATGCACGAGGGATTGGTCAGTAATAATTTGGAATTTAATGAGTCTTCCCTTCCTATTATTTTTCTGGAAAATATTTTAAGCAACGTGTTGGGAACTTCTCAGGCTGAGAATGAAAAATCCAATGCAACTAGAAACGAAGAAAGAACGGTAAAATTGAACTTTTTATCAAAATTCATTTTTATATTGTTGGGTATACAATTGGGTATACAATTGGGTATACAATTGGGTATACAATTTGTTCAACTCGACTTTCTTGATAAAAAATGAAGTTAAAAATTCATTAGCAAATGGACTAAAGAATATGCTATATATCTATTTTATTTATTCGTACAAACTGCAAGGCAAAAAAGGTATTTCGTGAGTCCATGTCCAGTTTGCAGGGTCAAAAAAATGGGCACATGAAATTTTGCGGCAAATCGTTGAATTGTGAAGTTTTTGGAAAAACCTTCAAGACGAAACCAGCATTTTGAAACTTAAGCTTTATGGCTATGTTCGACAAATACATTACAAGACAAAGCATTCACGTCTGTATTCTTCAAAACTTTGGATGTCATTTGAAAAGGACAGTTGGTGTTTCGACACCTTTTGAAAGGATTTTAATCCCAAATTGTGTTAACTTCTCTTGCCCCTTCATATCGTGTATCATGATGACATCTATATATTGCTTTTAAATTACTTCTCTGTTTATCTTTTTTCTTGTACTTTAGTTTAATGGTTTCATTTGTTTCATATAATTTGTCATATAAAAACTTACAAAACGGTTTACTCGATCTTCTTTATGTATATTACATTTAACATTAATGTTGCAAGAACCTGCATCACCTTTAATGAAACATACTAATTCAAATTCTTCTTCAAACAAATCTCTACAAGTGCGCTCATCCATGATGCTTTTTTTCCTCTGTTACAGCGGACCAAGACCTGAATAACTTACTTTTTCCAATACGTATTAATTTAGCGGCCCAATACCTTAAAAATGCGATTCAATGAAAATGTGAACCAAGTTAGAAAAGAAAACTCTAAAATTTTGTTTCCATCGCTATAATGGCTGACCAACAAAGCAATGCAGGTGCCTTATTTTGATTAAATAAACAACAGTGCAAAGTGAGTTAAAATGAGAAAAACCTTATAGTGTGTGTGCTTGTTTTGATTACCTCGTGAGTTGTAAATAAGTTGTCATCATGGATTTCTCAAAGATTTTCGTAAGTAAATTATAGGATAATTTCATTCGATAATTTCATTCATTCATTAGTTCATTCTTATTTTTTTAAAGGGCCGAATTTTTCTTCTTCTGTTTCTATATTTCCATCGTTTTTTCGGTTCCAAACGCAGGTCTCCAGTTTAATAAATACAGAAGAGAAAAATAAATTAGAAAGCGTGGAAGTTTAATTATCGTTCATTTTCCTGAATATGTTAAAAAATCCTTAAATAAAATAACAAAAGAACAGAATAACTTTATATAAATCATTTGAATTATTTCAAATCATAAAATAGAATAAAGAATCTTTTTATCAAAAAAAATATTGTAATTTGACCGCGACCAAAACCTGAATTGTTTTATTAACTTCTTGCATAAGGATATTGCTCGTGATTCAATGGTTTTCTTTAATACAAAAAGAAGTGATTTACATTCAATTGCTATTCCTGATGTTTTACAAAAACACGAAGTTAAGCCAGTAACAGAGATACCACCGACTAATATACCATCTGGAATTGAAAATAACATTCTTTTGCCGCTAAGTGAATGTGGTTGCTCAAATGTAGCCCTTAGTTCAAAAGCATACGTAGGTATTCTTGTCAAAAATGAATACTCTTACAATCAAGAAGAAATTGGTCTGCATAAACGCATACACAAGATTAAGGAAATTAAAAAAAGAATTTGATAGTGAGCAACAATGGTTTAGACAAATGTACACACAACGGCTTCCGTCTGAGTCCTTTAAATTTGATCAAGATAAGGTCAACACTTTCCAGGAAATTTTGAGGTCAGGAAAGAATGATGTTGCTGCTAATATTTCACAAGATAAAAATTCTTATTTCTGACCTTTGCCTATTGGTCGGACAGAAATGGTTGTCATTGCAGCTTATCGAAGATTTTGTGGAAAAAATAAACCGCATTTCGAAGGAAATGTTATTTTTACAATTATTACACTATTTATTGTTATTACGATTACAATCATTATTATATTATTGTTATTATATTACACTTATAATTATTACACTTTCATCAATTTATCAATTGAATAATTCTAAAAAGCTAGAAATTTAGTTTCAAAAATGGAGAGAATATTCCAAAACCATTTGCGTGGTAGCTAACGTGGGAAAGGACAAATTAGGCGATACATTTTTTGCTAGTTCGTTACGCGCTGGAAGTCATTGGTGCTGCTTCACAGTCGGGATTGAAAGCAAAAAAATTATGTATTTTGATTCACCCGCCTGGAAACAACCGAAAGACATGGTAAAAAAGCTGAATTTTCGTTTCAAATTGATCAAATTCCCGGCCCGAATTAACATCATAGCTGCGCATCATTCAGAATCTCACCTGATCTCTTGCACCAACAAATGCTTTCAAAATGTCACATTTCAAGGGCCAAAAGGTAACATTTGTGGTGTTGCCTGTTTGTTCATGGCAGTAGCACTTAGCCAACATGACATTACTAAGATCTTAGACGATAGGACATTACCCAGTTCGTACCAATGGTTCAATCGTCTGTTTAATTTCAACCATTACTATCGATATGTCCTGATGAAGCGGTACATCGAAGGCGAAGTTTGTGTGAATGTTATCTCAATGAAAGTTGTAACCAAGGGAAATTATTCTTAATTGAAAATATAAATTTAAAGTCAATTCGAGGAATGCTTTGATAAGAAGTTGTTTTCGCGTTTGCATTCAGGTGGCGCGCTTAAAATCGTGTTTAATTCATTTTAGTCATTTTGCGACAAATCGATTTTTTAGTTTGTTTTCAGTGTTTTAAAAAATTAACAGAATTAATAAGAATTTAAGATTAATTAACTAAAAGCTTGTATAAAAGGACTATTTGCTTTTATTACAAATTTCCTTTATGACTGTATATGATGAGTTTGGTATGGAAACTTATCTTTAGGATGGGAACAAAGAGTCACCTCCTAATTGCGAGATTCCAGTTGATAATAAAACTGAAACAGTTACGTGTAAGTGAAAATTGTAGAGTATATTCAAAAGCCTGTTCCATTCCAAAAGAATGACACCATTTCTAACCTTAGAATTGAACTAGATGAAGTCAAACCTGAGAACGATTCTAATTTAGAAGAGTTTGTTGAAGTCGAGAGAGATGTTGCCAACATACAACAATAGGGAGGTTACGCAAAAATTCTAGGCCGTGGATCTATGACGTACGAATTCGACGGTAGCCGGTTCGCCAAGGCGACGGCGTTCTAGATTTTCAACGCGAAAAAGTGGTTACGCAATATATATATTTTCATTCTACGGCGTACATCATGGCTGCCGCTGCTGTTCCTGAGGTTCCTGAAATTCCTGTCGAAGAAGTTTATGTACTTGAATTTAGAGGAGGGTTTCATTGAAGACGAAGAATTTTTTCTTCTACACAATGTAGCTGCTGCCGAGGGTTTAGGACCAAGGTGAGGAGCTTTTGACTTTGATGCTTGGAGTGATGAGGAATGTTGGATAGATTTGAGACTTAGGAAGGTAGATGTACCAAGGCTTTGTCGTGTGCTTAGTTTAGAAGATGAAATTGTGTTACAATCGGGTGAAATGTAGTTCCATAGAGGCATTGTGTTTGTTGTTGCGTCGTTTGGCATTTCCATGTAGATATACTGACCTCATCCCCAAATTTGGACATCCCAAAGCAACCTTGTGTGTCATATTCAACCATGTTCTGTCATTTATTTTTGATCATTTTGGTTGTGTGTTGACTTCATCATTTCATCAACAATGGTTATCACCTGAAAATCTTTCCATCTTTGCTGCCAGGATTCATACCAAAGGAGCTCCATTAAAAAACTGTTGGAAATTTATTGATGGCACATTGAGACCAACTGCTCGTCCAGAAATTACATAATGTTTCTAAAAAACGGCAATTAAAATAAGCCAATAACACAGCTTGTAAAAACTGCATATTATCTCGTGGAGTCCTTTGACGAGCAACGACACGAGAAACGGCCAAAAGTGAATATCAGTTTCAGACACTGTCTGCGCTTTATAAAGCTGATCAGCCTTTTGTAATTTTCAGGACATAGGAGAACCTTTAAAAAAAGATAATGAAAAGGTAAATAAAGATTATGAAAAGGTATATACAGTATACAATATACCATACCTTAAAGGGATTGATTTTCGCGAATTTTGTCCAGGTTGGAAAAAGTGTTCCTAAAGAATATCTTTTAGCCCAGTGGGACAGAAACGAAAGAAATAGAAAGACCAGGCACATCAGAAGTTGACGAGGGGGGGGGGGCGTGAAACGACTGGCAGCTTTTTGTTCGTGAGGTAATATAGATTATAAATAGTAATATATATTAACTTAACACAATTCACAAAGATATAAACTAAATAGTGTAAATTCAAAATAAACTAGCAACTTTTCCACGATTATCATAAACACGTTTTGGCATACCATGGAAAGCTTGATCCTTTTTCGAGCTCTCTTCCTCAGACTAAAACTGTAAGCGTTGGCGATGAGTGATAACCAAGCATTGTTTTTATATGTTTTCTTTTTCTAATAAAAAATGTTTATAAGAAAATTCATAAAAACTTATCTGAAATCTAGACTGAGCGGTTTAGAGAAAAACCAATACGGCCAGATGAAAGAAGACATCTTAAAAAGACGATTGGGCATGTTATTGAGTAGGGGGGGGGGGGGGGGTACTTAGCAAAACGAAGATATTTGAGGTCAAATTTAAGAAAGTTCAAGCTCCATGGAAGCTTTCTTTATAAAATACGTGCATGTAGGCTAAATGTAAACCACTGATGTAGGTCTTAGACCGTTGGAATAGGTCTTGGATGGTTGACGGAAAAAAAATCTGCGGCGCCGACGCAAAATTTTTTTCCTTAAATGTATTTCTAGTCAGAGGTACTAGGGGTAGGGGAAAAGATTTGTTGATTAAAACTTCAAAATGTTATTCTCTTCCCCTTATACTGCAACATACTGCATAAAGAAATCAACAGAATTTCTGGGGTCTGCATTTATATTTATTTAGCTACCAATTTAGGAGTTATGAATACAAAATAAGATAGAATAAAATAGAATGAACAGTTGAAAATGTAAATATTGACGAAGTTAGTTTATATAAACCACAAAACAAAACTTGTTAGTGCAATAATATGAAAATGGCTTATTTATGTAACAAGGGAAGAGCACAATACATCGTGTGGATAGCTTTTAAAATTTTTTTGTTTGGTTAAATTCTTGCAGTGATATGCATCAGCACCTGCTTACTGCTTATTCTATCAATTTTTGTATTTATAATTCCTAAATTGGTAATTCACAAGATGGTCAAAATGGTAAGCGCATAGCATTACAAAAGTTTCAACTTTTGCACTTTTAGCTAGCTATACGTGACAAATATAGGTTTTTCGACGTATTTGTGTTAACATTTCTGAAACAATCGTTATACTTTGAAAAGCCAATTTTAAAAAATTAAACATCCATTGTAACTTTTTAAGACTTTATTCCTCTATCTGCTGTGTATACAGTTATTTTCAAATGGTTTATATACAAAACAATCATTACCTATCGTATTAAGTTACTTTTCTTTACAATGAATATAAAATGAAATATTCATGACCATTCTATTTTGCTCCTCCTTCCTTCTTAACCACTTTTAAAAATACAAAACTATATTTACATTTACCTTTATCAAGGTATTTTTATACCCAACATAATCAATAAGTAATAACAGCTTGCTGGATGCCTTGGGAAAAAACCAGGAACGAATTCTTTGGAGAAACAAACACTAAAGAGTTAGTTGGAGTTGTTTGTGAAATAATTTCTCCGAAGTCAGAATTCAAGGTTATAACTGTGTTCGGCTCCGTAACCAAGTACCAGACATCCATTGAATGCCAGATTTCATCCAATATAGAAGTTGATCAGTTTATAAACAGTGTTATGTCGGTTTCAAAACAAACACTGAGAAGATTAACGCCTAGAGTACTTTTTGAACGTTTGAGACCGGCTATACACCTGCGAGTGCATACGGACAAGACCTAAAAGAAGTGATATATGATATATGATATGATCACTGCTAATTTGTAATTTTTGGAAACCTGACACTACTTGTAGTGTGCAAAGACTGAGCCGTTTTGCCCTACCCGGAACGATCACCGTTCATAAAAAAACTCACAATCTAACGTTTTCTTTTCTAATGGGATACCAGTCAGGAACGATCGTTAAATTAAGCTATATAGTTTAATTAAGCTCTCTCTAAATTTAGCTATGCAGTCTCGTTAAAATAAGCTATGCATAGCTTAATTTAGCGATTGGAAACTTTAAACCCTATTTACACCTTACTAAAGTGTTTCCGCAATTTTAAAACATTACGAACCTTTAACTAAATGTGTTTCTTTGGAAAGAAGAAGCTAAGCTATAGGAAGCTATAGCAGAATATCCACTTTGCATTCCTCTCATGGCGATGGCACATTTTGGGCAAAAGGAGAATACGCATTAACCCTTAATATAGTTTGTCAATGTTTATTTTTGGTTTCCTTACAATTTGTTTCATGGTTTCTTTTGTTATTCTTTAAAATCTTATTGTTAATTTGAAATAGACATTCGAAAATATGGTACAAAGTAACAAAATTCAAAAACTGAAATTCTTGACTGCCTGTTGTGTGTAAATAAGAGATTTAAAAAGTGAAGAGAGTAAAAACATGTCGTCAGCAGCGATGAAAGTAGATGAAATTGAAGAATACTGTAACGAATACCAACAACAGAATAGTTCTTCATCTTTTTTAGCCATCTCTGCAACTATAAATGGCTATCATAATTTTAGAATTCGACCTCTCATAGGTTTTCAAATGATGCTCGATTGCATCAAAGAACCAAATAACGTCCATGACCCAAACGCAATAAAAAACGCAGAAAAGATTCAATACACTAGCTATTTTACATACGCATAAAGAGTTCACTGATAAAATTTGTTTTATCAAAGTAGGAAACATCTTTGTAGAAAGTCAATCTAAGAGATATAATCATTTTGGAAAAGTTTTACAAGAAGATATCAATTGAACTAAGAAGTGTGTTTAACATTCATTTTTTTATTCATTACTTAATTACATATATTTGTAAATTCTTATTCATGCTTAGATTTTTCGGTAAAGCACACTCAACACACAATATACAAAAAAAGAGTACGTTTTTAGCCATTCTTGAAGGTGTGTTTTCAAAAATTTTCTAGTTCGTCGGCGCCAACCATGGTCGTGCCTCCTCCAATAGTATATTAGCAACCTTAAGCAACGGCGGCGGAGGTGTTCTGCCACGGAGAAGGGCCGCAATATTTTGCATTGCGCATGCTCAGAAATGAGGATTCCCTGTACGAAAACCACCTCAGTGATTTCTGCAACGTCAAATCTAAACAAACTCGTTCTCTGCAAAACGGACAAAGCAATGAGTGAACTTGGAAAAATAACGAAAAGAAAGTGAGTTTTTGAGTCAAGTATTACTTTGAAATCCTATGTAGAGATAAAAATTAGGCAT
>JAUBWS010091731.1:0-11503 GCA_032270445.1 Darlingtonia californica | reverse complement strand
GCTTTACGCTTACGCTTCTAAGCAAAATGTAATCAGTCATATAATTAGGAAAAGAATTGAGTCTACTAGAATTTTCGAGGAGTTCTGAAATCACTTGGCTGTTGCTAGAGTTTTGTAAAAAAGGCCTCCCTGGAAAAAAATAACATAGATATTTTGTCTTTTGGGCTCGTTGGATGCTTCTGGTAGTTGACAGATCTTCTTGGGAGTAAAATTTTGGCCATTTCATGTTGAGAAATGAACAATGAATAGGCAAAATATACCGGTTTTGCCTATTTAATGAACGTTTTGAGTCACAAAATTTCTTGTAAAGAATTAACCTTTAGAATTATGACATTAATCGTATAGTCCAGTTGCTATTGGGAGAAAAAAAGCCATTTGCTTGCAAATTTGGTAAGGATGTAAAAAGTAACCAGGAATGAATGTTCTCTTGAATGATCTGAATCAGATTCTTTTTACTGGACACAAAATTTTTACAAATTTCAGTTTTTATGGCAATTTTTGTAATTTTGTATGAGACTTTCTTATGGAGCATAAAACGAGGTCAAAATCGACGAAAGTAAAAAGTAAAACTATTGTAAAGCTCTCAAAAAACTGAATAGAAGAGTTTTAAACGGATATACTCGGTATATTTTTCGTTAAGGAAAAGTTGAAACCCATTTTCCACCCGAACGATAAGGAATTAATAAATAGTCGTTTAAATGTCTTCTGTACAGTTTTTTAAGAGCTTCTAGTGGTATAGGTGATTTTCAGTTTTAACAACTTGAAAAAAAATGATGATTTTTTTCTCTCTAGAAATTCCCATAGAAACCTTATACCTTGGAATGCTCTGGAGACACACGTTTTGGTGCATACAAGTGGTCCAGTAAGAATTTTTCGTCTAATCTTGAAGTAGCTAGGAACACAAATCAGTCAAATTTACTTCCTTATCAACCCATTCAACTTCAAACTCCCACTTGCTACTGGACTAATATCTTTTAGAAGATTTACAGTATCTCAACAAGAAAATCCACTCCATGTCTTCATTATTTGTACCGGGCGGTCGTTGGGTGCGTTAGACCTGCACCCTTCCCGTTAATTTTTTTAGTTAAAGCAATGTCCTTATGCTCTCCAATGCAGTAAACTCTATTTATTTGTGAAATAATCAAATGTTTTTTATATGGTAAATTGTATAATGCCTTGCATTCCCTGAAATGAACCCACACTATCCTGTTAAAAATTTAAAGGTATGCACCTGCAATACCTCATCCAGGGAATTTTCTAAGCGTTTTTTACTGCTGTTATACGGCCGTTTTATGTACATTATATGTACGTACTATGTATATTACTTTTTATTCTCTTGTGGAATTAATTTGAATTATAGCACATTTTAAGGATAAGCTTTGTAAACGATTTTTCCGCAGAGATTGGACTTTCCAGCAATTCAGGGGCTTATAAACAGAAAAATTTTCTTCTGCTCAATGAATGGTTCAGGTAACACTAACCTAGTCGACATTAAATCCATAAAACTCAATCTCAGCAAAAATGGTGGTAGGACAAAATGATTGGATAAATCCCTGTTTATCGGGAAAAAAATGACCAGGTATTTTAAAAGTGACTATTTTTTATTACGAAATGACATGGGTAATAAAAACTTTTATCTTTAATCTATTGTTAGGTGTTCATGACACTATTTGTAGTGGAATTTAGTCGGGGAAAATTTATATACACGTATTTTTTTGTAAGCAACCCATCTTTTAGCCTCTTACGAAAGTTGCTTAAAAATATCCATAAAAGTCACAGGAATACTGCTAAACAGTTGCTTGCATAATTTTTTTTTTTGGATCATTTACCAAACATTTCTACATTTAAACCAAAAAACACTGTAAATGTTTTATTTTTGCAATTAAGTGTTATAAGTTCTACAAAATATAATTTTTGAAGAAGAAGACTTTACAGACAGGCAGTTTTATCAATAACCGAAGAATAAAGTGTGCCATTATTATGCTGAATCTTAATTGCTACTCGAGAAAAAATCCTGGCGAACGCTAAATGACTCCGGTGCATTTCTTTCAGAAACTAATGTACTGAATGCAAAAAATTCTCGTTCAAATTCCAGACTCTTCAAGCTTTTTATCCTTTAATGTTGGCAAAACTAAAACATTTTGGAAAAACGCTAATGATTCACAAAAGTTCCGGGCACTGCACACTTTGCAAGGCATCAAACATGTGGGTCAGGTGGCTGAAAAACAATCCTTAACCCTTTAACGCCTGAGACTTGTTTCAAGTCTCTACCCCTATATTCTATATAACAAAATGACACTCTCGATGAGAAGGAGAAAAGTACATCAAAATTAAAAATCTCCTAATTTTCGACGTTTTTCTTAATTTTTTGAAGATATTCAATAGCTATACCCCTAAACAATAACTTAAAATAACCCAATCGTGCATAATTTGTTTTGCTGGCAATTTGAAGATGAAAGCACTTATGGTTATTGAAATTTTCCAACTTTCTCAATGTACATATACATATATGTGACCACCAGGCGTTAGAGGGTTAAAATGAAAGTCTTCAATTGAATATAATTGGACGAAAAAGAAGAAAATTTCTGGAGAAACAAGATTTATAAGCAATTTTTTAAAATTAAACAAACATATGAAAATATTTACGTACAAGCTTGATATCTTGAAACTTGGAGTAAAGTCTAGCCACATTACGCCAATGCTATTTCGCCGCAGCGTATTTTTTTTCGTAGACGGCTGGAAGAATCTTTGATGGTCGGAAGTACCTAATGAGCGAATACGAACCATACGGAAGTACTAAACATTTGATGCTCGATCCCATCACACCACTCAATCTGATACTTCTGTTTTTAGCTTTGGATACTTTAGTTTTGGAAACATTCAACCTTTAACCTTGCATAAGGTTAAATCACCATTACTGAACTTGAATTCGCAGACGACTTGGCATTGATGACTGAAGAGATGGAAGAAACTGCTGCAACATGTCGGCCTTTACTGTAACCCTAAGGAGACAGAAATTCAACTATTCAATCACACTGAACCAGTCGTATTAAAAGCCTACGGTGGAGAATTTCTCGATCATTTCAAATACTTTGGTGTCTGGCGGAGAGTGGTGAAAAGGATATATCGGTTAAGAAAGCACTTGCATTGAATGCAATGCCACAGATTACGGCAAATATGAAGCTCTGCATCTAGAAAAAAATACTAAAGCAGCCGTAAACGGCTTGAACTCCCGCGATTGAAAAGAACAGTGTGGAATCTTTACAATCAAAGCAAAAAGATGCAACGGACATGGAAATTCAGAAGGGCAAGAAAAGAAACACACGCTGAAAACTTTGATCTTTTGATATTACTAGCTATATAGAGTTGAACATTTTTTGAGCATCTTACTTTTTATGTTGAACACTTTTGTCACTTTTAACATATATTTTACCTTTATAAGTTTTACCTTTTTGTGACTTAGAAACCCTTTTTAAAGCTAGGCACTTTTTTTAACTTTCATTCTTCTTACAAAGTTGAATGATTTTACCGCTTTACGTTCCTTTTGCAGAGTTGAGCAATTTTCATGCTTTACATTTTACAAAGTTGAATATGTTTTCCGCTTTATGTTCCTTTTACAAAGTTGAGCATTTCTACTCCTTCTACACTACACGTTGCTGTCGTGGAGTAGCTTGCATGCTTCCATAATCCTAAGAGCTATACTGGCGGGGGCGTATGCTCCCGTTAGGGCCACTCAAACCAGGCAAGGTCGAGGGGGAGAAGCCAGACCAAGATAGTGTAGACCAAATCCATGATGTGACTGTTCAAGAACCTGGTGGCTAGTGATAGTTTGAACCTCTGCAACTGGAAGCAACTTTCGGCAAGTTAAAACTTTCAAAAGACTGGAGAGGCTTGGGTTCCGACTTATATTGCCCATGACACGCTACACATGTTGATGACAACCAAAAATTTTCAACGCACGCCCTATTGGTCGTTGCTCGGGTCACCAAGGGCCGCGCCTTCTGCCGGGCACCAGGAGAAAAGTGAAAAGTCTACTACTGGTGGACAACATCAACAAATACGTGTCAGAAACAACACCACTATTGGTTGACTTGAGGACGTGAACGTTACGAGGAGGGAAAAGTCAATCAACTTATTCATGAAATGAACAGATTTCATTGGTCCATCCTAGGGCTGTGCGAGGAGAGACAACAGTGCAAGATGGTCATAAGCTATTTCACAGTGGAAGGGATGACAAACACATAGTGTCGGATTTTTAGTTAAAAAAATAATTATTAACACTGTCATGGGTTGTAGACCAATTTCAAGCCGGCTCATCACAATTCGTTTGAAAGCAACACCTTTCAATATCACTATAATACAGGGATACACGCCAACCTCAGAATACGACGATGGGGAGATGGAATATTTCTACACCGAACTACAAAATGTCCTGGACCAAACTCCAAAAAAAGATATTGTTGTAGTTACAAGGTGATTGGAATGCCAAAGTTGGAAGAGACTCATATCAGGACTGGCAAAGTACTTGTGGAAAGTTCAGCAACGAAACATCTAACGAAAGGGGACTAATGCTGTTAGAATTTTCAAAATCTAACGACTTAATGCTTGCAAATACGTTCGGCTATCACAAACGAGATCAAGAAAAAGCCCTAATGGGAAACACCATGACCAAATAGACTATATTGTGGTAAAAAGACGCTTTCAGTCAGCAGTTAACATCTCCAAAACAAGGTCTTTTCCAGGAGCTGATTTTGGAAGCGATCACGATCTTGTCATGATGAGCTTTCGTCTTCATTTAAAAGAGCTCAAAATGCAAGCATTTACGAGAATGAAATTCGACCTCAAGAAACTGAAGGAATCAAATGTTGCAGAATTTTTTTAAGCAATGGTTTGAGGGAGGTTTGCGCCGCTAGCCGTCATTGATACTATTGATGATAAGCGATTATCAATACTTTAATTCTGCCGTAACCAAAACAGCCCAAGAAATTCTTGTAAAGTACAGAACAGTCAAAAAACCTTGGGTCACCAACGATATCCTTGATCTGCGTGATATTAGAAGAGAACTGAAAAAGAAGAAAGGGTGTCCAGAAAGAGCAAAACAGTATAAGACGATCAACCACACGATTAAGAATAGCATGAGAAAGGCGAAGGAGACCTGGATTGAGAAACAGTGCACAAGTATAGAAGAGAACCGAAAGAAGAATAACAGCAAAAAGGCATGCCAATTGGTAAAAGACTTGACTACCGAGAAACAATCTTGTACGACCACGATTAAGGATAAAAGAGGAAAGTGTCTCACAGAAAACCAGGATGTCCTAAAACGCTGGACTGAATACTGTTCTGAACTCTATAGCCAAAACACTGTAGGAGACGAGAAAGTGCTGAATGTTCCAGAAGCAACTGATATAGACAACTGCCCGATCCTACGAGAAGAAGTAGTTGAAGCCGTCAAAACATTGAAGAGGGGGAAGTCAGCAGGAGTAGACAACATTCTTGGGGAGTACAAGCCGGAGGAGAACCCATGATCAGTGCTCTTCTAACAATCTGTAATAAGATTTGGCAGACAGGAGAAAACCACGAACACAGTCTCTAATCATTCCCCTCCCAAAGAAAGGAGACTTAATGCAATGTAAGAATTATCGAATAACCAGCTTCGCAAGCCACCCGAGTAAAGTGATGCTGAGGGTTATACTGAACAGACTGAAGCCGCAAGCAGAAAAGATTATTTCAGAAGAACAGGCGGGGTTTAGAGCAGGATGCAGCACAGTTGAACAGATATTCAACCTCTGCTTATTATACGAAAGATACCGACAACATCAGCAAGACCTATACCATGTCTTTGTCGATTTCAAAAAGGCGTTTGATAGGGTTTGGCATGCAGCAATATGGGTAACAATGGGGAAGCACAACATAAATGCCAACTTGACCAGACTCATTCAAAAGCTATACAGCAAAAGCCACTAGTGTGGCGCTTATCAATGGTACCCTAGGTGAATGGTTCAGATTACTAGTCGGTGTCTGACAAGGGTGCTTACTGGATTAGATTAGAATTATATTGGATGCATTAGAGCTTCATGATTATTACCAACTTACGTTTTGCAGACGATTTTGATGGTCTACAAGGAATGAAAATGAACTGGCTAACCTGGTCAAACAATTTGACAAGACATCGACTGCCTACGGCATGGAGATCAGCTCCGAAAAGACAAAGATCATGACCAATAACATAAATGGATTGTCTTCAAGATGTCCAAATTCATGAGGGAAAGTTGGAAATGGTCAATAAATTCAAATATCTTGGAGCAATTGTATCGGATGAAGGATCTAAGCCCGTTGTTTTAAGTAGGATTGCATAGACAATTGGAGCAGTGAAAAAAGACCGTTTGGCGTGATAAGAACATATCACTCAAATCAAAGATCAGACTAATGCGTTCACTCGTCATGCCAATCTTTCTATACGCCTGTGAAACATGGACGTTGACAGTAGACATCGAATAACGAATTCAGTCAACTGAGATGAGATGTTTTCGGAGACTCCTCGGCATATCATACAGAGACCACATCACAAACGACGGAGTAAAGAACAAAATTAGACAAGCTATCGGTCCATATGATGAACTTACAGTTGTAAAAATTGAAAATTGAAATGGTACGGTCACGTCTCCAGGTCAACAGGGCTTTCAAAAACTATTCTTCAAAGGACAGTAGCAGAAGGCCGTAGAAGAGGAAGACAAAAGAAGAGATGGGAGGACAATATCACAGACTGGACTGGACTGAAGTTGAGCGATGCAATGCGACAAAACAACAGACAGAGAAAGATGGAATAACCTAGTTGCCAGATCATCAGTAGCGCCCCTACGGTCACAAATCTACGGTATAGGTGAGGTGAGGAATATTAATATTATTCAAACACACTTTAGAGTAGAATATCTGATCAGTTTTTACCAACTTCAATATCATGAAAAGTTTAATGAATTTGTCTTTTTTTCCCAAACTGTTGGTCCCAAAATAGAAATTTTTAAAATTGATGGTGCCGTAAATAGTAACGACGTCATCAAAAAATAAGGGACGTAGTTTTGTTCCTAACATGACTCGTAATCGTTGTAGCATCACCCTATCAAATATTCTTTGCAGAGGGGTACAATACCCCGTAGTCCTTAAAAGCCTCTCAAGCTTACTCTAAGTGTATTAAATACTGTTTTTAACTTGGAGCTACCACTCTCATGGTTGTTGTTCAACTTGTTATAAAATGTGAATTTTGTTTTGTTTTGGCAGAACGTGAGTGGTGACCTTACGTCTTCAGTGTTGTTTGGTCTTTCACAAAGCCTTCCATGTAGTGGTGGCTTAGTGGGACAGCCAGTCCTACCACTATGCTAGAAATGACAGGCTTGATCCCCGCTCCTATTATACCGTGCTGTTCTAACTGAAAATTGGTCGTCATAAAGGCTAGACTGTACCAGTACCTCCCGCGGCAAAATAAAAAAATTGCAGGGTACAGGGTACATAAAGGCTGACTTAGTGATGACTGTTATTCAACCGATTCGCTCGTCCGGACATCCTATTCATATGAATGTCTGTCTGTGGACCTTCCTGGAAACGCAACCAATTTGCCGTTAAACGGACCTAGGCTATAATGAGGCTATACACAATACATAGCAGTCTCCAATTATATTTGGAATCTTAATTGCAATCTTGATTTGCACTGACACGGTGAAAGTTTCTGCCAAATCATTTGATTCGGCAGAACATTTCCAGTCAGCACAAAATCGTCGTTTTGACGTCGAACGACCGTCGCACGACCGTCGAACGACGTCAAATCGACGTCTTGTGCTAACTGGGTTCGGCTTAGTTCAAAATGGCTCCTTTTTTGATCCACCTGATTTCACAGAATGTTGGTATTTATCAAGTGTATTAGTCTAAATCTCAATCTCATAAATTTCAACTACCGTTAAATCCTCTTTGAAAAAAATCTCTTTTTGCTGCATCTCTAGATCCGCGCCTGAAAAATCAAAGACAAACATAGACTAGAAACTAATCGCTCTATAGTTTCAATGCTCACGCGGGAATATTCACGGCACGGGAATTTGCTAGGCTGAGCGTTATGGAAGCAGAAGCAAATAACACTGTACAGTGTGTCTCAAAAAGACTCATCCAAAGTTTCAACGCTTATTTTCTCGGACACGCAAGTTAAATCAACACGATACAGCGTTTGATACCATATACAAAAAGCAACTTGCATGTCTGGCTTACAAATTATTAAAAAACCAGCTACCAGAGTGGTTAAGTAGATGTACACCAGAAACAAAAAATGGACGTGTACCTAGAAATCACCATCGTGTTCGACTACCATCCTTCAACAAGTTATCGTATAAAAAGTTGTTAGCGTATCGCTCGGTGATCATCTGAAATCAACTTTCAAATGAAACAACGGATCAAACTTCCATCACATCATTCAAGTCGAAGCTTTGACGGGAAATTCATTCGATTTCTTTTGCAAGTGGAGCAATGAGAAAGAAAGATGATGATTTTATTTATTATTGATATTTAGCAACATAAATATATGATTGATAAATACTACAGTTTTTATGTCACAATTGATATTTTATCCAAATTCAAATCTTACTTCGTAAATCTGGCTCTCTACATGATCTTATATTGAGGCTCGAGCAGTCAAATTATATGCTCTATTCTCCTTACAACATGCCAAAATTCGAAATCCAAATTCCAGTTTCAAGTTGAGACTACATTTTTGCAACTTTTTTAGGTATTCAACATTTCTATACTATCTATATATTGCTTTTAAATTTTAATTTGTAGGTCCACATCAGTTTTCAACTGTAAATTTTTAACCTGCTTACTAATAAAAATATGAATGAATGAATAAACGAATGAATGAACGATTTTTGTTACATAGGATACGCTTCTTCAGCACTTTCCAAAAATGTGAAATTTAAAACGAAATAACAATTCTTCCTAAAGTTATTAAAGAAAAACTTTTAGCTTTAGGGTATTATTTCCTTAAATATTTCCGAATATTTCTGAACTTTCCACCAGAACTTGATGAGAGACCTTGTAGACCAGGCAATAACTTGTCCAAATGATTATCTTAAACCAGGGTCAGAGGAGAGTAGAGACTCATCCTCATTTATTTATATAATATCTGTCTGTACTGTAGATAAACTGATGATCAACATTACTCACAAATCCACAACTGATCTTGTCTAAAGCAGGGGCGGATACAGACTCTTCAAACCACCATGTGAAAATCTGATCTGATTTTCTGATTAAATTTCCCCGATTCTTCCCGAAATGTCTACAAAATTTTCCCGATTTTGGTAATTTTAGACTACTTAACTATGTGAAATCACAACTTTCACATAGTCTCTATCCGCCCTTGTAAAGTGTTTTTCACAAATGTGTAAGCTACCAACCTATATCTGCCTTTTCAATGTTTTGTCAACAATACAATCACGAGTGATCACGTTTATCAAATGTTTTCTCTACTGATTCTCCCCCCCCCCCCCCTAAGTAGTTTTCTGTTTTATCAGGGATTTTGAAAATACTGACTCCCGCACTCTTTCTGCTGACAGAACAGTTAAAAATGGAGCAATTTGCACCAGACATAACATATAAAATTTAACAAACAACAAAAATAGACAGTGTTTCTTTCTCTTGCTCGATCGCATTTTGTTGTTGTTTATGTTTCTATAATGCATCTACAGACCATCCTTTAGCCTGAATTCCAAGTTTCCCGTCGACTACAGAAATACCCAAGCAGACGGCCCGTAGGATTCTAAAACATTGTTTTTTCCTACAACTCTGCTTAAACTAGACAAATAGCGATGTATCTCAATATGTTCTTATACGTATCAGAAAATGTAGGTAAATAGGGTTTGTGTCATTTGGAAAGGATGATTTTTCTACGGGGTGGTGAGATCAATGGTCCCCTCCTCGAAAATGAAATGTTGAAGGCTATCTAATTTATCTAATCTCAGTGATTCGGGACACAGAACACTAGCTGAAGAAAAATGGGTCATTTATGAACTTTGGAAGATTTTTATGAAATTAGGAAGATTTAATTCAGAGCTGAATAATTCAAATGTAAAATAGAATAGGGTTGTTTCTGTATAATTATGTTAACTCCAGCACTTACTTTTATTTTAAGGGTCACAATATTTTTAACGTTGGATGTCTGCTCAAAGCTTATTGACGCTGGATTTCAAGATCGTATGCACTTCTCAAAAATGTTTATTTATGGCCCAAAAAGGCATAACACTAATCACATCCCTTTTTTGTCCTTGCAAATGGTACGAATGTCTATGATGAGTAATTGGCTAAAAACCTGTATTTTGCGCCATCTTGATGGCGTCATCGAAATTTTTAAAATAAATATCGTGAGTTGGAAAAGTGATATTACCTTCAAAATTTCAGAGCTCTATAACATTAATAAATTTGAGAGTAAATTTAAAAATTCCAGTTTTATGCTGACGTCAGCATTTTGTGCGGAAAAGTTGTTTGTCTAAAATTGTTGCTGACGTAAGCATATTTAAAAAAAAAAAAGACGAATTCTAAAATTTTTTAATGACATACAGCTTTTGTGAAAATTTGAAGGTGATATCCTTTTTCAAACTTGAGATGTTTAACTTTTAATGTTGATGACGTCATCAAAACTTTAAATTAAATATCTCGAGTTTGAAAAGTGATTTTACCTTAAAATTTTCACCAGAATAATTCTTGCTTTTTTCTATGTGATAGCACATTTAAGTGATCATGTTTTCCTGGTAATTGATTCTCAGGACGAGAACGTCATTTTTATTTTATTTCAAATTAACGAGATTGTCGAGTTTATGGTGAAATTCATTAACATTAATTACATCATTACATTGCCGTCGTAAACTTTGAAGAGAACTTGAAAAAGCTTGTTTTGAAGTTGTATTGACAACGTAAACATTGTTCTCTGAAGGTTTAATTTTGAAATGTTATTGTTTGTGAAAAGGAGAAATTGTTTGTATGAATAAAACTTGATACCTGCTAGTACCATAAAGTTTTGACACTGTAAATTATAAACAGTGTACATTTCACTATACAAATTGAAATATGTACCACGCCTCCGCCTTACCTGCGTAAAAAAGGCGAAAAAAGGTTACCTTAGGTGGAGAAAATTTCGCGTGGATTTAATTTCGCGATTTTCTTATTTTCTATTGTTTAACAATAGGCCATTGTTATAAAACAATAGAAATCGCGAAAATATGTCCGATTAAGGTACCTTTTATGACCTCTATGACCCCAACCAACCCTTTCTGGCCCATGGACTAATGTATTCCAAAAAATACTATTGAAAATGGTATATATATATATATAATTTTACCGTAGTTAAAATTTTAAACTAGACGGGACAAAGTAGTGAATTTTCAAATCAGACTTTCTAGAGTTTTTAATAAACATATCAATAGAGCAGTTGTTATCCTTAAGAACTTGTTCTAGAAGAGAAGGAGTGGGTCTT
>JAUBWS010091720.1:0-11505 GCA_032270445.1 Darlingtonia californica | reverse complement strand
ACAGAGCAAAGATAAAACGTATGTTTGGAGCTTTCTTCCTATGTTTATGTAGTCACTGTATCCCCCAACTTGATAACCGCTTATTTTCAATTTTGAGCAAAAATAATGACGTAATACTGATTTTTGGCGGATGGTGGATCATACAGTTAAACCCATGTAAGGGGCCATTCAAAAGTACGTACACCCAAATTTGATAGTTTTTGACCGACTGTTTTACTTTGAGCGTTTTTAATCACTTTTGAATAAAATATGATAAAGTTAAGTTAATATAATCAGTACAATTCATATGAAGACAAAAGTAGATTATCTCAATAACGTATAAAGCGATTGGGTTTCGTATTTTTAAAGCACAAGTCCGGGCTAGATCTATCGGGCTAGACAAAATACGGATACCCTGACCTTAAAATAAGAAAGAACAATTTTTTCAGCGACCCTTCCACTATCGTGAAGCAACCAAAGCCCCTTGCTCGCTAAGCTCCCTGCGGGGCAAATATATATTTAAACCCATCCCTGACGACTTTGAAAGCCTTCTTTAAGGTTGTATTTGTCAGGTGATGTTTTGTAAATATTTAGGTATGTAAAAAAGAAAAGAAACAAACAAACAAACAAACAAGGCTAGCTATCTGTATAATAATAATTTTGATAGATAAAATCATAGGCAAACGATTAGAAAATTTGTAATTGTGCTAAATATCATAAATACTAAATGGTATATGTATTGTTTATTTAAGATAAAAACATAGCAAAATGATGAATGTAATATTAATGTATTACCAACGATATAGAAAATGTGCTGACTGAAACTCTTCACGCTGCTAGTATCCACCATTATCATATCATAACCGGCAGCCGTATAAATCATTAATAATGGTGGATACTAGCAGCGTACAAATTCATACATTCTTCTTGGCACTTTTCATACTTTCCCCCTCACTTTTCATACATTCTCTCGCACTTTTCATTCATTCTCCCGCACTTTTTATACATTCTCCCGCACTTTTCATACATTCTCCCAGACTTTTCATACATTCTCCTGCACTTTACATACATTCTCCCGCACTTTTCATACATTCTCCCGCACTTTTCATACATTCTCCCGCACTTTTCATACATTCTCCCGCACTTTTCATATATTTCCTTGCACTTCTCGGCCACCGTACAAAGAACAGTGATGTTACTAATACATAATCAGTCTGTTTCATTTTTACTGTGCAAATCCACTGTTTTAACCAAAAATAACATCACCTTGAGTTGAAAGTTTGGAAAATCTATTTTCAAACCTTTATTGTGCCAAGATAATAAAGTATGGCAAAAATTGAAAGATTGATACTTGTTTTTTCTTATTTATGTCTTATTTTTTTGAAAAGACAAGTCATTACAGAAACTTCATCATTTAACCTAAGCCGAATATAATCGTCGTCCGTAATGTCCAAATCGCGGTCTTGACGAATATATTCGTCGTTTGTAGTATTCTAGTAATTGGTTTGATGAATGCAGCATATTCTTCCATCGTAATAAACACTTCAACATTTAATTGCGCCCGCAGGGCGCTTTTAATAGAAGCCCCCGCCCGTTATATTGGCGTTGATTTTGGCATTATGTTGAGTAGCTGGAAAGAATCTCGACTGAATTTCCAAAATAACAGCTGTGGTCCCATTATGTTTTCTCTTGTTTACTTTCGGTTATTCTATTATTGGTTTGTTATAGCTGTTGAGTAAATCAAGACACGGCTCATTCCGTAATGGATTTTATTTCTTTTCAGGGGGTGAACTTTTACAAAATTAAAAAAAAAGTGGATATTTTTTTTCATTTTTGAAATAAATTTATAACGTGTATACTTTTCGATATAATATTTTTATAGCTATTAACCCAATTCGTTCATGGTCTTTTCTCACCTTTCTAAAATATTGATTTTACATCTATTTTCCTAGGTAACATACATCTTTCTTTATATAAAAACAAACAATATAATGTTTAATGGGTTTTTATTATAAGAAAAGCGACGAGAAGCATTTTCATGAATTTGCAAAATGCTGTTTCAACCTTTTTCAATCCTGTTAGCACAAGACGTCGTTTTGACGTCGTTCGACGGTCGTGCGACGTTGAATGCCGCCAAGTGACCGTCAAACGACGTAATCAAAACAACGGTCTTGTGCTGGCTGGAATTTTCAACATTTTCAAAATCTTTACACCTTTTCTATAAAAAATCCATATAAAAACGTGAGGCTTCAAATGGCAAAAATTTTAGAAACTGTTAGAAATATTTGAAGGTTTCAAAAGCTTATTTCTTTATAAAAAAATTCTTCAATGATTTAATCTGTTTTTTTGCTGTGACTAAGAACAATTTAACAACATTTTTAGCTGAAAATCCAAAAAGATTGAAAATAGTCAAAGGCATCCTCAAAGTTCTTATAACTAAAACTTTAACCCAGGCGTGTTACGAAACGTACTCAGTTTACCGTAACGATTTCACATCAATTCTGCTTTTTTTAAAAAACTTGGATTATGGCTTAGAAGAACGCCATAGTTAGTAGACAGGGCCGTGGCAAAACATTTTTCCAGGGGGAGGGGGTGTAATTGTCAAATTTGCCGACAAAATATTGACAATTTTCCGACAGTGTGAGTTATTCTTTTACGAGCATACTCGGCAAAGAAGTTGCTTTGTTTTGTGACGTAGGTGGACCCACCATGGTTGAGTTCGTCGCGCTAGAGAAAATTTTGAACTTTGATCCCTCTAGATTTGCTTAAACGCATTCCCGACGACAAATTAGTGTTGATAAAACTTAAATTTCTAACACGAAATCTAAGTTTTGAACGCGCGGTCTACGTGGACCCGTAAAAAGTTGCCGACAAAGTACAGACTAAGTAGGATTTTCCGACAAAATTTTTTCCAGGGGGGGGCGTTGGGTGAGTTCTATGCAGTGTTCCGAAAAAGGAAATCCGGTGGCTTAAGCAGATATATCTTCAGAACTATTTTATTGTTTTATGTGGTTTTTATATTATTAAGTAAAGCTATTCGTAAGCTTTTTGTATCTTTTCATAAGGTCATTTTTCGACTGCAAAATCCGGGGGACACAAAGCCCCCCCCCCCACCTTTCATAAATCCTGATCTAAACAAGCTAGAGCAATAGAACTTGATAGGAATATAGCTTGCTATAATATCTACAACTTTACAGTTAAAGTAGCTTTATGCTTAGCAATATGCTTAGTGTTCTTGATTTTTACCCTAATTGATATAGCTTATTTCTTCGCAGATGACACTGGTCTTTTAAAATGTTGAGGTGATACTGAGTCCATTAGTAGGAGAGTAAATGTTGATTATGATTTGGTAGGACATGGCGTGGTTAGATCACGCCAATGCTACATCTCATTACAAATCATTTGACGTTTGTTTTGATACTGAGAAATTAGTACTCATAGCAAAAAATCTTTTGTTGGATTCCGAGTTTTACGCTGTCAACAAATCCATTGTTTATGAGAAAGTAGTGAAAGTAGTAAGATGGAAATGAAATGAAACATCGATAACGTGTAAAGAAATTATATGACTACAAGGTGAAAGCTAGAAGAAGTACAATGATTGTTCGCATTATCCAACATATACCTGCAGTATGTACAAATATCCATGGATATGATGAGCATGGAGACAATACTAATAAGTAGAAACAGCCCACTTGTAAAATCAAACGGCAAGATGAACGACTTATAACTTTTAAAATATGGAAAACAGCTTCACTGATGTAGAAAAATATTTGAAAAGGAAAATTTTGAAAGACGTAATTGTTCTTTATCGGGAAAAATGGCAATGAATATACATCAGATTTTAATGGCATAGTGAAAATGCTGAAGAAAATCAGTAGTATTTGTCTCAAAACTCTGACAATTGAAAATTTGAGCCGATCATTGAAAATCATGCAGCATATTGAAGCAATTTACAATGTAAATAAGACAAAGCATTTTATTTTGATTCTAGTTGGAGGCGCCGCCTATTATTGGAAATATGTAAACACCAGTTCAAGCTATTACCAAAATATTGTTGCTATCGGCTCGTTCAGGTTTTCGGGCACGATACAGCCATTTCAATAGCCAGGTATCCTTTATAATGATGTCAGAGATATAGTAGAATTGGATTTCCGTTTTGAAGAACTCCATGAAACGTTACTGAGTAAATTAATGCTAGTTTGATCGTTCAAAACAAAAGTGCGACGCTTAAAGTCATTTTGCATAATTGTTTTCAATATATTACAACAGTCAACAAGAGTCATTCAATACGCAGCACAGATGGTCTGACTTGGTAGCTTCGTTTCGCAAAAGAATGTATACTGTAAAACCGTTTATTACATGGAAAGCGTTTATTACATGGAAAGCAAATATTACCACATAGGTTGCCCAACTGGATACGAAACAATGTATGATAATGTTCCAAACAAAACAACAATGTGTGACGAAGAAATTGGGTGTAAACCCAACTGAGCCAACCGTGTAAAGCGAACTATGTCAAAGCGTCAAATTGACATACATGATATTTTATCTCAAATCCCATTGTTTACTTTCCCATTTATTTTCCAAAAGTACGAAAAAAACGGCGGGCTAGTTGTTGTTTTAGTCTGTCAGGAAAAAACATGGTCTTGTTTCTGTTCATGTATACAAAGAAATTGTTCATCATAATATTTTGTCCAGAGAAAAACATCAAGGAATACTTTTAAAGGAAACAGATGGAAATGATTGAAGTCAAAGCAAGAAAATTTGATCATAGCTTGATCAGCAAAAACTTTATAGACGTACTGTAGCTGGGAGCACAAAAATATACTATGACTTTGGGGCAACACAAAATAGTTTCGGAAAGTTTAAATTGGTGCTCGTCAATTGCTTTACAGATGTGGGGGGGGGGACGATTTTTTAGGCATCTTTGAACCACTATCAAGACACTAAAGAAAAGACAATACATTTATTTTGCAAAAGAAGAATACATTTATGACATTAAAAACTAATCAGGAAGCCTAGCCATGACCTCCTCTGGAGCTCCATTTTGTACCGTCCGGACTGCTAAAGTGAAAATTCACTCATTCAAAAGATACAGAGAAACCATAAAATGCAAGGAACTGATTTTATGATAATGTTTTTTCAAGTCGCAAGCCTTGCACCCTTGAAAAGGTTAGTCCGATCTAACCTTGGATATAGAGCCTTTATCTGAAACACGGGCTGTAAATTAGAAAAAAACAGTATTTTCATCTCACGAAAGTCCTGAACATTTGACGTAAAAAGATTCCAAAAAACGGGAAGAGACAGTGAAAATTGCACATTGAGCTGCGGAATTTCTTTTGATATATTCTTTGTTTAAAGTTGGGTCGTTAAATATAGGGTGTTTCAACAAAAAGCATACTGAGAAAGTAAAGGGATTATGTCCAAGAAGTTGTTGCTTGATTTTCAAAACTTTTTTTGCATTTGAAAGCTTCATCTTTCTACTTTATATGATCATAAAATCAACTCATTAATTGTTGCACACTTTAACTTTAAAGACACATGGGTGTAATTTGAAAAAAATCAGATACCGAAAAAAGGATACACAGAAAGGTATAAAACGTTATAAGAGAAAAAAGATGCAGGTGACCACAAAACAACATGTTTTTGTGGGGACCAACTACTTTGAAACGAAAAGTCACAGAGAAGTAAAAGAAAGATTTTGGCGAAGATTCCCAGGTTGAAATCCTCCTACCAACAGGAGCATTTGTAAAAATGTGAGGAAGTATGTTCAGCACGGAACAAGTTTGAATCGAGACAAGGTGAAATCAGGACGTCCAAGAACAGCGATAGGACTCAGGCAGCAGTAAATGATGGCAGAAATGCACTCCAGAAAGATCAACGAAGAATAAGTTGTCGAGGAAATGATGTGGGATTAGCGCCTTCAACATTTAATCGTGTTATACATGATATCAAATAGCACCCTTTCAAAATTCATCTTCGGTATCAGCTTAAACCAAATGATTATAACAGAAGAATGGCCTTTGCCAGCTGGTTTTTTGACAAGTGTCATTGGAGATGAGGCAGGGTTTGCTATGAATGGAACTGTCAACACTCAAAATGACTGGCAATATGCTCCACAAGGCAAAACACCTCCATTCAATTATGATAAAAATGAAGCAAGGCAAAAGCTAACAGTGTGGGGAGGTATTTGTGGTGACGGTACTTTTCTTGGACCCTTCTTCATTGATGGAAACTTAAATGGAGCGCGTTATTTGAAGTTGATTAATGAACAAATAATTCCAGCTTTGAACAGAAACTTTTAAGGTCAGCTTTTGAGAAATGGTCAGTATCAGCGACTCTGATGGATACAGGACAGTGCGGCAGCTCACCGAACAGTTGCTGTTAGAAATTTGCTGCTTGATAGATTTCAAAACCGTGTTGTGGCATTACATACACAGCGTGAATGGCCACCAAGATTTTCTAAATTGACACCGTGTGATTTTTTCTTATTGGGATATTTAATGGACAAGGCATTTACTACTGCTCCTGCTAACTTGGATGATTGAGAAACCGTATCGTGAGAGAATTTGATGCATTGAGATTACAGCCGAATTGTTT
Source organism: Darlingtonia californica (assembly GCA_032270445.1). Taxonomy (NCBI): domain Eukaryota; kingdom Viridiplantae; phylum Streptophyta; class Magnoliopsida; order Ericales; family Sarraceniaceae; genus Darlingtonia; species Darlingtonia californica. The sequence continues at coordinate 4,926 of JAUBWS010091720.1, read as the reverse complement.
TAGATCTTCTGTCCGTCAAATGCGTCAAGTGACTTAATTCGAGGTCATGTTGAAGGAAATCTTAATGCTTTGTTATTGTAAATTTTTGCGTTCTTTAAAGAAAGTTTAAAACGAATAAACTTTTCTCTTTAATGTTCTTTCGCATTTAATCACTATCTAATTTATTTGAAATTCTGACAATGTATCTTTGATGTAAAACTAAGAAATAACTAAGAATGTTCTTGCTTTGAAATTTTGAACGAATAAAGTAGAAAAATCAAGCTTTCAAGTGCAAAAAAAGTTTTGAAAATAAAGCAACAACTTCTTGCACAAAATCCCTTTACTTTCTCAGTATACTTTTCATTGAAACACCCTGTAGTACTAATTAATTCCAACATCGAAAAAATAAAAGCGCATAAAAAAATTAAATTCACGCAACAGGTAAATATTTTGCAGGACGACCAAATTCAATCCATGTGAAATATTATGCATGAAATTCAAAATCACTTTGATATTCAACATTACCTTGTCAAAGTCATTCTATATTTTCCAAAATTTTGATATTTAACTACGATTAATAGCTTTAAAGAATAAAATCTATAATGATAGCCCTGCATGGATTTTTTCAAGTTTTGAAGATGTAGAATTATTTTGACAAGATAAATAACCCTGTCTGTACCTATATATACCTTAAGAAAATTTTTCTTGCTTGATAATTGCAACATGAATTTTTGCGGAACTTATTTTGTAAAATGCAAAAATCAATACTGAATTTTGTTCCCATAATCATTTCTCTCGCAACTGATGCTAAATCACCATAATTTGTTTCGAAAAAAAATAAATTATGAGGCCTTGATTGCAAAAGTAAATCCTGCAATAATTTCCACCTGTCAAAAATTTATGCTTTTAAGGTTGAGCACTTTAGGAGTAAATAAATATTTTGATATATACATAATTTACTGGTGACAACATGTTGTTTCAAGAAATTCGATTATTCTTCATTTCTTCGTTCTTCCTCCATTCACGGTTGAGATAATGTGGCCGGTACGACGGCTCCGACATTTTTTACTCTTCACCTGACTTTTGCGGCTGGACTGATTTAAAAAATCAGCGGAACTAAGTTTCACGGATAAATCAAATCACAAAAGATTAACAACTGAGCTAACCGGTCCTAATAGTAGATGTAGATACAAGTATTAAATGCTGGTAGATAAACGTAGATTTGCAAAAGTAGATCCTGGAATAATTTGTACCTGCTAAAAATTTATGCTTTAAGGTTGAGCTCTTTAAGAGAAAATAAGATTTATATTCTGATATTTACATTAATTACTGGTGACAGCGTGTTGCTCCAATAACTTCGTTTGTTTTTCATTTCTTCGTTTTTCCTCTATTCACGGTTAAGATAATCTACCCGGTACGACAGCTCCAAGATTTTTTACCCTCTACCTCTTTTTAGGGTTTCCAAGGCGTTCAATGGGACTAATTTAAAGGAATAAACTTTTGTGGCTGGACTGATTCAAAAAATCAGCGGAACTAAGTTTTACGGATATATCAAATTACAAAAGGTTAACAACTGAGCTATCCGTCCCTAATAGTAGTTGTAGGTACTAGTATTAAATGCTGGTAAATAAAAGTAGATTTGCTAGCAGTTTGCTGTGAACTATTTTACATGACTCGTTCGTTCACTTCTGAACGTAAAATTGCTATTTATAAACCTATCGCTATTTATTCGTCAAATCCTCTTGAAACTTCCTGACAATGAGAGCCCGCAAAAATCCAATATAAAAGAATCCAATTTCAGTAAACGAATTTGTTTCGTTAGGTGTGAATCTTCAGAGTCATATATCTGTGCTTTAAATACCATTGATAATTTTGCTATAAAAGGTTCTTCAAATTTTATTGAACTCTTTTGCTTTTATTCTATGTAAATTTCTAAAATCACAAGCTCTCCTTTTTCAACCAGTAGTATTTTCGTCAAATCAGCATGAAATTTTTTGTTTTGAAATTTGTTGTTTGTTCAATGTCTTCTTATTAGGGTGATCAATTTTATAGAATTTAATCCTATTTTGTCTGTTTTAAATAACTTTTGAATAGTAGTAGTTTTGGGGACTAAATTTTTAGGACTTTAGCTTAAATTATCCATTTTATGTTAAAAGAAATTAAGGTGGAAACACCCCCAAAATTCAAAATTAAAGAATAACTCTCAAAACTTTGACTTATTGCATTTAAAATTGGGTGAAAAAAAGTCAAAAATTATTCTGTTGCTATGGCAACGCCCATTTTGGGCTAAATTGGGCCGAAAAATTGATTTTGCGCTGGCTCAAAAATAAAAGGATCTGTTAGGCAGAATGACTTCATATTTTCAGATGATCTTCACATTGGATATATGTGTGTTCATAACCAAAAAAAATTCCACTTTTCAAATCATATCAAAGATGGCGGAGTTTCAAAAAACCGGCTAATTTTAAAATGGGCGTTGCCATAGCAACAGAATTTCCACCTTAAAAAAAAGGCATGAGTTTTGCACGTGTTATGTTAAAGGACACTTTATATGAAGTCCAAAATTTAGAAAAGATCAGGGACAAGTGGAAATAAATCCGGTTACAATTCTAGTAGACATTCCGACAGACAGTTATTGTAGCATTTTTGGTTTTGTCGGTTAGGTTTAAGTTTGACTCTTTGGATTTTCTACTTCCTTGCATAAAGTACTATTTCGTTTGCATTTTAGACAGCAAAAGGTCACACCAGTTTGTTGCATGCTGGACTTGCTTTTTCCGATAGAATGTTATTGGATGGTATCCAATACTTCTGCTCATTGCTCTCATATGATGTTTTGAAAGATTTCGATCTACCACCGCCCGTGTTTGAGACAGACGCAGATGACATCAATGAACATAGTGCACTTTCAGACAATGACGAAATTACAGAATTTGACGATTTGGATTTGAATCTGATGAAAGAGGTAGCCGAAGATCTGACGATAGGTTTAAATGGAGATTACAAACTGATTTGTAGTAACAATTTCGAAAGTCTAATTTTACCATCTCCTTTTTTCCAACGTGGATTTAACCAAGATGGGAGTATGGATTATACAGTTATAGCGTTAATTGTTGGATACGTGTTTTCACTGGAACATCTTCACTGGTACACGGTAAATATACTGACTGCAAAACCAAATTCCGCGAATTGCAAAAAATAGGAAAAATATTAGCAATAAAGTGTTTCAAATCCGTTAAGGAGGAATACCCTAGTTTTCTTTCTAACAGTGATACAAATGAAATTTTGCTCTTAAAATGCGTCAAATAACTAAGAGAAAATTTTTCTATAATTTTGTCTCGTTACCATGGTAACCAAGGACCAAGGATAAAAGCCAAAATTGAGGAAAAATAGATCGGATCGGATGTATTAGTTGAATCATATTGATTTTTTCCTATGATGTAAATTAAAACGATTTTTTTCAAATTTCAAATTCCATGATCGCGGCCATTTCTTTTTCATGCCTATTTTTTTAATACAAATTGATTCTTCTTTTTGATCTATTGAAAAACTTGAGAATATTTTTAGTTTACATCACAGGTGTGGAGTAGATGAAGCTTTGCTGAAAATTTGAGGTAAACGAATAAGCCGTTCAAAAGATATTAGAGCCGGGAACTTAAAAATCACAAACACTCATTACAAATAAACAAATTCCCTAGTTTTGAGGAGTTTTCCTTCCTCTGCGTCAGTTTTGTCAATTGCTGCTTTTGCCTGGCCTCGGATGATTTTTCGGCGCTTCTCCACACTGTTCTTTGCTTTGTACGAACTGTAAAATAATCAATTCCTATTCAATTTGGAAGATTGTTTTGTCATGTACCGTCCAGGATGTTTAACCTTTTGAAAATAGCAATTTAACTTTGTTTTCCAATATTTAAATGGGCTATAGTGTCATATGTTCCAATGCGTAGATTTGGAAGCGACACGTAACGTGGACTTTGGCAATCGCTCCCATATCAGTATCAGACTCGCGTTGCAGTTTTTTGTATGCCCATGTGCAGGCACTTCTGCAGTAGATTTTCATCACTCCAGTCTATAAACACAGGTTTGACATACTTGATCACTGAAAGTGGCAGACCAGAACCTGGCCTGTAATTAGATCTACCCAAGTCCTTGTCGCGTTGAAGTTGTTAGCTGCCCCCTTCATATAGTCTCTTCAGCTACTTCAACTACAGCAGATGCCACTGCTTTTGTTGTTTTCGTATAGTTGTTTTTGGTCAAACCTGGCGGCATATTCATCAACACGGTAAATTCAACAATTGACGAATGTCCTTGTCCAATTACGCAGGGCATAAACAAGACAGCCGTTTATGTCAAAACTTTTTGTGAAGAATAAAACTCATAATTGTCAACACTGAAGCACATCCCATTTTCTTGCGAAATTTTTCATGGAGCAGTAAATTGTTGATCTGACACTCCGGGCATGAAAGCAACGCGATGACAGAAGTTAAAATGCTCATATCAACAAAGCGGTAACTAGTTATGTTATTGTCTGATTGTTTGGGAGTGTCTTTCAGTGAAAATAGGCTTAACCTTTGTATTAGAAGCAGCCGAAACAAGTGAGACATGTGACAAGTGAGCTCTTCTTCTTTGACTTGGTCAACATTGTTGTTGATTTTTGGTCAAATTTTCCAGTGTCGACTGGTTCCCGCAAAACTTTTCCTTCGACTTTTTGTACGCTGTTTTGCACTGTTTCCCCATTTTTGAAAGCAATTAGTCGATTGTAAAGCCTAAGATTACTGCGATATTCAAAGATATGATAAAATATATAACTTTGTGACTATGTTTTCTCAAACCTACTCATAGTTGCTATCCGCCAGCCTCACACGCTAGCTATTGATGTGAAAAATACACGAACTTGTCAATTTTTTGCGCATCAAAAGAAAAATCTACTCTTTTTAATACTATCCCCCC
>JAUBWS010091687.1:0-11509 GCA_032270445.1 Darlingtonia californica | reverse complement strand
TATTTTCTATTGTTAAAAACAATAGGCTATTGTTATAAAACAATAGAAATCGCGAAAATTAGTACGAATAAGGTAGATAAAGTATTATGAGATAAGAAAAACGGGGTCATTTGTGAAATTTGGATTATTTCGATTTGTGTTCTTAATATTGCAGCTGATGCCGGCACTCTCTTGCTTAATACATCGCAATGATGGTATGATCATGGAGATATAAAGGAATAGAGTAGCAGATCCAACGTGATCCAACCTGACAACGATATTACTAAATTAGTAATTAGTATAGTATTAAATTTCGCGGGAAATAAACTTCCGTAGCTGGATAAATTTAGGAAAATGCGCAAGAGAAAAAAAATTGCAGATTAATCAATGAATTAATTAGTTAAAAAATTAGTAAAACCAACAAAATTCAGCTATTTCAAGCGATTTGAGAGGGCTTTGTTTCAAATATTTCACGAAAAACTAAAACGCTTTATCAGGAAAAGACCAAAAAATCGGGAATCCTTGAAACTTTTTTTCCTTTAACAGTTCAGATTTTTTTCTGAAAATGCACGATCTTGTCATTGTAGACCTATACTCCCAATCATTTGAGCAAAGTTTTATGAAATATGGTATGGCATCCGAAAATTCTTCAAAATGCTATAATCCTCTGCATAAACATAAGACAACTATTGAAAATTTCTTAACCCTTCGTAGAACGATATCCCCTGCTGAAATATTTTGATAACTTCTGAACAGCTGTGAATCTCCGAATGAAATTATGCCTCAGTGCACAAAATCTTATGAGACATCATATAGTAAATAATTTGTCATTATATGACGACGTCATCGGTATTGTCAGATTGTCAACAAACACGTGGTAAACAATAGAATTATGTTAATGTCAATGTCTCAAGTTCTACAAGTTCAATTGACTTCAAACTTTATACAGTAGTAGACCACGACTAAAGATATCGATGTCATTTTCATTCTGGTCACGTGATTGGTTGATAATTTACAGACCGGTCTATATTTTACTAAAAAGTGTTGTAACTCAAGAATCACAACTCAAAACTTGGTTTGATGGTAGATATTAGTAAAAGCTGCTATTTTGAAAAGATATCACGTGACTAGCGTGTATTTTACAGACGGGAATTTCGAAAATCGCTATTTTGATGGTGGGTCTGCAAAATACACGCTGGTAACGCGATGGAAATAAACTGTTACCAATCTTTTGCCACTAAGAGAATTCTAATTCTAAAGAATACCAAAGTTTCAAAAAGTTTGGCAGCAGATTATGGTAAAAAAATCCATCCATTGAAAAACCTGTTAAGAAAAAATGAAGGAAGGAACGTAGCGCACGTTCAAGAATGGTTTACGAAACTTACTTACGACAGTGAGGATAATAAGAAAGGGCAATCTTTGAAATCATTAAAATCGTAATATTACCATTTTGTTAAAATAACCAGCAAAAATACAATAGCACCGTGTAAAAGAACTTACAAAAGAGCAAAATCATTAATACGTATGTAGAAAGATTACATCTAAAGTTACATTACAAGCACCGTTGATCTCATCTGACTGTCTTTGATATTTTGTAAATTATTCAATTTCATTCATCTAATGACATCTCTTTTTTTACAATTTCTCAATTATTGTCTCGTTTTTCCTTTGTATGTTCAAAAATCGTCTCGTTCTTCCTTTATATGTGGGTCATTATTTCGGTCACTTGCAACATAGTCGTTCAAATAAGCATCATCTTCTTGTTTAATCTCCCCATCCTCGCTTTTCCATCCAGGGTCGTTGTTAGAATGGTTGTTGCGATTATCGTACTCATCACCGCCACCACGTTCGTCACGGTCACGTCTCCTATCACGACTATCATTACGATCCCTTCTATCACGGTCACGATCCTCACGATCTCCACGATCTCCACGATCCTCACGATCTCCACGATCCCGCTCTTCGCGCTCTCCACGATCACGCTCTTCGCGCTCTCCACGATCACGCTCTTCGCGGTTTCCTCGATCACGATCACGCTCCTCGCGTTCTCTCCTATCACGTTCTCCACGATCACGTTCCTCGTGGTCTCCACGTTCACGGTCTTCACGATCTCCACGTTCACGCTCTTCACGTTCTCCGCGATCTCGTTCTCCGCGATCACGTTCTCCACGATCACGTTCTTCACGATCACCTCGGTCACGGTCTCGATCTCTTCGTCTTTCTCGGTCCCTGTAAATATAAAAATGAATATTAGCTTCGCACGCAAGAATATTTATGGTATTGAAGTCACATTTTAGTATCAGAATCAGTAGCAGAAAACGCAAGAAATCTAACCCATTCATTACCAAGAAAACGGTACATTCTGAGAAAAAAATGATTCATAAAAGTTCAGGCGTTAAGGTAGGGCGGCTTGAAAACAAACCTTTTTACTCAGAATCAAGTGAACTTTCAGAAAAACTTGGTACGAAGGTCTAAAAATGCTTAGTTGTTTAGATATAGGCCTTTTAAAAAATGTGTACTTTTACCCCCAGCCCTGCGGGTAACTGATGATGAAAGGGTTATTAAGCAAAACAGCCTAGGATTTCCTTGCTCAACTTAAATCTAATCACCTGTCACGGTCTCCACGGTCTCCTCGTTCTCTTGAACGGCTTCTTCGTCTGCGTTCTCGACCACCACGGTCTTTATCCTTTTCGCGGTCACCATCTCTTCGATCACGTTCTCTGTCACGATCGCGATCATTGTCATGGTCACGGTCTTCACGCTCCCGATCTCCTCTGTCGCGTTCTTTTCTGAATTAATAAAGGCAACAATTTTAATGAAAGTAAAAACAAACTTAGTAACATAGCAACAGTATCTTTCTTAAAGACTTTCATAAAAATCTCACCATAATTTCAATGTACGAAAACTTAGGGTTTTTTGCTAGATCTAGCTAGAACGACAAGGCAAGTAGACGATACTTACCCTTCCCACTGTTCAACACGACCAGAATGGCGTACGTTATCATCAGGTCCGCCAAGACGGGTGCCGCCCAAACCACCACCTAATAAAGAACAGGAAATATTAGAAAGTAGAGGTAGAAAACGTGAATAAAAGATCAGATAAACCAGTAATGGGCTTAGCTAGCTAACTAGCAAGCCAATAACAATAATGTAAAGAGTCGTTTCTTGGGTCAGTTGCCCCGTCCGAAACGCTTTTAAGAGGTACTCTAGATTCTATGGACCATTTGAAAGCAACTAAAACCATGGACACACCACACGCCCGTGGATTTAGCTAATGATAAATACATATAGTTTTACTCTTGAACATTGGTACAGAAAACTCACCTAATCTCCTTGGCCGCCAACTCTTCACAGTCCGTCCTCTTTCCACGTCAACTACGACACGCCGCCCGTCAATCTTCTTACCATCTGCGTGTTTAAAAGCACCTAAAACAAGGAAACAAAATGTCATCATTACAAGGAAGTAATAATTAACTAATTAACGCACCTTTAAGAAATTGTAATATAATTTCCTTTTCTTTCTGAGGTTCACGTTACTAGTTTTGATCTGTTTTATTTATAAGAGTTTCTTACAAGAAGATCATGTGATCTAATTTTTGGCGCGCTAAATACATATCATGGTACATTTCGTGTAATGAGGTAAAAATCACACATTTTAAAAGCCGAAATTTTTCATAAAGTCTTTCCTGTGTTTTTTTACTTTCATCTAGCTATTATTCTTGCTGTAATACCACTCCACTATTTGTATTTTATTCAACTCGTATTTTGTTTAGTATCTATGAACAATCTTTCCAAGATTGCTAAGTGCAATGGCTTTCTATACCCTTATGTTAATTTCATAAAATTCGCCACTAAACAACAACACTGGCTAAGAACTAAAGTATTGATTATGAAAAAGAAGAGTGTACTCACAAGAATGGAGTTTCTTCCAAAGTATTGGCAAATAATGTTGATGGAATGTTACTTGTTGACTCAGGTTTACCAATTTTCAAGTGAATTAAATCAACTTCCTATATTCCAGGTACCATGAATTTAAACCAGTTTTTACTGGCTATCACTTACCAAAGAATGATACCAACAAATTCAGTGTTTCAGAAATCTTACTATGCTTACCATACCATATCGTTCTTGAATCACTTAAAATATTTACTTATCTGACTTACACCGCAAGTGTATCGATAACATCCCAATACCGTCAACAAGATATACTACTGGCTCTCAACTTACCATATACTTACAACACAAGGGTATCAACGTTATAGGGACCTACCACTTTAAACAGAATGTTGACTCATTATGTCCCCATTTCCATATGTTTGAATACTCCAAACGCTTCAGCACTTTACTTAAAATCACGAGTATCAACAACTATAAAGGCTTACCTCTTCAAGAATAAACTTACTTATGTTTGAAAGAAAACCATGCCACCGACGTCATAAAGATCTACCTCTGGGTAATTCTGGTGAAAATTGCCCGTTTGTCGCATACGCAATGTTTTTGTGAAAACTCCCTGTAGCTTCCATACCAGGTAAGACTGGTAATTGATATTTGGTACAGATTAAATCCACTTTCTACCCCATGTGCTCAATCAAGAACATTAGCTACGGTCCTACCAAATGTTGAATTATTGGCCAATGAAAAAGTCGTGCTAAGTGGGAAAATGGTGAAGATTTTGGCAACTTTGAAGAGCCACTGTGTTGACAGATGATGCATATATGAAACTTGATTTGTGGTCTTGATTCAGTTGCCCCAATGTTTAAACCATGAAATTTATCTCTGAAGTCTTCAGCTACAAATAAAAACTAACAATAAAAAAAACGTTTTTTATGTTGCGTATGGGGCACCTTAGTTTTTTAAATGCCATTCTCTTTTACAGTACACGACAGAGACAAATTTCATGGTTTAAATAATGGGGCAAATGAACTCTTTTAATACCACAAATCAGGTTTGATATTATCAAACATTTTCTGTCAGCACAGTGGCTCTTCAAAGTTGACAAAATCTTGACCATTTTCCCATTTAGCAGACTTTTTTAGGCCCATAATTCAATATTTGGTAGGACCTTGGCCAATGTTCTTGATTGAACACATGTGGTAGAATATGAAGTTAATCTGTACCAAATATCAGTTCCCAGTCATACCTTATACGGAATTTACAGGAATTTTTCAAAAATGTTGCGTGTGGGACAACTGGGTAATTTTCACCAGAATGACCCCTCCTTTAAGAGTATTTAAACTTACTTGTGTTACCATCACAAGGTTTGAAAGAAAACCATTCCATCGACGTAATAAAGACTTACCTCTTTCAAGATAATTTAAAAAACTTACTTGTGTTACCATCACAAGGTTTGAAAGAAAACCATTCCATCCCATCAACTTAATAAAGACTTACCTCTTTCAAGAGTATTTAAAAACTTACTTTTGTCACCACCACAATGTTTGAAAGAAAACCATTCCATCGACGTAATAAAGACCTACCGTTACCAAGAGAGTTTGTGCTACCTTCACCCCAAAGATTTAATCTAACACTTATGCCTAAAGAGGGTATCAATAACGTCACAAAGTCTACAAATTTAAATTTTTAAAAGAGTCATTTCCCAAGTTTTCCATTTACCATTTTGTCATCTTTTTTGAAGGTTTTCATAAATACTTTAAATTTACCAAATAAATCAATAATCCTCAAAGACTTCACCAATTCAACAAAGAACTTACCAATCATCAACAAATCTTAAAAGAACTTACCACTTACATAAATATAACAATTGAGTTGAAAAACTTACTAACGCATACACCACTAAAACCGTCCACAGGACATTGAACTTACACTACCAATTACCTAATCAATGTTCTGTAGCACTTACCTACCTACCTACCACTACCATAACACTTATGAATTTACCAAACTTACCAAACTTGAAAAGCTTATCAGTATTGTTTGAAATATAATAATAATTGTAACAAATTAAAGGGATTATTCAAAGACTAAAATTTGGACTTTTAAAGAAGTTACATTCAAAGTTAAGTTTGCAAGTTTAGAATTTATAGATAAAAGAAAGATTTTGTATTCGTGTACAGGGCTTTATAAATTATAGGATTTGGCTTGATTGGAGGCTGTTTATACCCACCAATACCCACCGATAAATTCTGAGTTTCACTTTGATTTTGTCACATCAAACTTCTAGCAAGAAATAAAGAGAAAAAATTTAGATTGGTATCTCAAAATTACTGCAGATGAAATTACCTTTCCAGGGTAATTAATTTCTAAGTTTACCGTAAGAGCAGTTTACCTGATCATGGAGGATTTTTCTAACAAAATGGTTGCACAGGTCAATTTTGAAGTTACTTACTATGCATATCCCGTTCATGTTCAAACTCAACAAATGCATAACCACGAGGCTTTCTGGTAACCATATTATAAACCAGACTGATCTACATTAAAAAAATAGTCAATAGTTCAGAATCGTTAAAAAAATTGTGAATCAATCAAGTAAATTTGAAGTTTTAATGTACATGCACTAAGGAAAAATGCTAGCTAACTTCAATTCTGTTCATTAATGTAATGTGACAGAAAAAGTGTCAGTTAATGGTAAATACAATATTTCTGTTAATAAATTAAATCGATGATAACTTGAAACTATTTCTTCAAAGTTTTAATGATCTTTCCACAATTTCTCAAGGCTAAATTGATTTTATAAAAGTCTTTTAGTATGTAAATCTTAAGATATATTTTGTATAACTTTAAGTTATACTTATAAAGTAAATTTCTTACCCTTCTTACAGGTCCAAAAGCCTCCATTTCTCGACGCAATTTACTTTCTGATGTTTCGTATTTCTATATAAAAATAAAAACTCTTAGTAAGGCCAATAGTGAAAATGTGTTTGTTTCTGGAAATCCGGCTGCGTGAGATTTTTTTTCAAGTCACCCGGCCAGCAAATGGTACTGCAATAAACATTCCCTTTTTTTATTGAAAAAAACGTGTTAGACATTATGGAAAAAAATATTCTTTACAATTAATTACTCTTTACATGAGAAATAAAAATGAAAACATTACCCAAAACTGTCGTTTGAATAACTTCAGATGTTTTGCTTTATGTTTTCAGTTAAAAAAAAATTAAATCTGGACGCCAGGGTGAAGATTTTTTTTTGTCACCCGCAGTTCATAACATTTGACCGTTCATTGACCGATGTAAACATAATTTTGACCGTTCAAAAAATAAAATTAACCGATAAACAACCATTCGCTTCATCAGAGCATTAAACAGTCAAAAATAGACACCCATAGACACTAACCCTTTTTATCGGTCATATCGGTCTTTCTTTTCATTGGTCAAATATTGGTCATATAATTTTTCCCGATCCACGTAGTAACGGTTGACCGATAAGCGACCGATAAATTTTTTCCCTTGAACATTCAATAGCTAAATGTGACAGGTATTTGACCGATAAAAAATGACCGACACACAGAACGGTCAAAATCTATGTACTCCAAATCACTTGGAAGGTCACATTTTTACCATCAGCCTAATTCAAAAGACATAAGAATAATTTAACTTTGTATTTCTTAAACTACAGTATGTGGTTGAAACATACCATTTTGGATGAAATTTGGAAGTCTCTTGGTCAGTCCTACATTACTGCCACTAGGAAACTTTTTGTGTGAAGTACTTAGATATAATTACATAATTTCAATTCTAGTAGTAATTGGCAAGAAAAAAGTTCCAATCTTGACATTTGTGTAAATCTTAGATTTATTTTACTTTTCAGGCTTAGGTGTCCCTAACTCCTTACATTATGCGTGCCCAAAAGCACTGCTGTTGAAAATGGTATGTGTACTGCCCTTGTGAGAATCATAAAATAAGAGATTATACATACAACTCTTCCAACAAAGAGAGTCTTGAATGGATCGCCACTGGCATTTGGATCTGAATGAGGGTCCCCTAAAGAAACAAAAAAGACATTTTATTAACAAATTAACAGTTGACCATAGTACCCCCAAGCCTTTTGGATCAAATAAAATGTTTGACAACAGATGAAGGGGGAACGTCTGATAGTCAGACACTATTTTTCTAAAAAATGCCTCAAAATTGTCTGATTAGCAAGTCTTGTCCAACAAAAATTATAGAATCTTGAAAAATGCAAAAAAGACTAAACGGAAGACTACTTACAAGTTTCAGCTTTGACTTCTAGTTTACTGTCTGCCAATTCTATATGTTCCCTTTTCTAGAAACAAATAACATTAAATACATACATGATGTATGTAAAAGCACCTTGGTAATAACAGCAATCATCTCAATCAAATTGTTTGTGCATCATCCATAGGGATTGTCTCCAAATTTCGTCCAAAATCAAAAGACAAATAAAATTGTCTAAATATTGTTCAAAACAGGACAAAATTTGAGGATGATCCTTCAAAAAGGGTTTAAAATAATCAAGAACGTTGAGAGAAAATTTCATGAAGATTTCACCAAGAAATTATCCATTTTCAAATTATTAAACTTTTTCACTTTTGTCTAAATGGAATCAGAATTGAGTAAAGGAAAGGAACGTAATACTTGAATGTCTCTCCCTAGAGAAATATTCAATAACATGTTACATGAGCAAAATATTACACTTGCAACTCGTTTTCCTTAACATCCAATGACCAATTTCAACTTACAGCACTTACTGTTTTTATTCCTAGTAGGGACTGGTCACACGAGAGTACTGTTTAAGCCCTATTTCTCATAGTTAACAAAACAACTTAGGTATATAAACACAAAATGTTTTACCTACCTTTCTCTCTTCTCTTTGTTCTCTTGTTTCTCCTTTTGTTGGAGGAGGTGGTGGTAGTTTCTGTAAATAAAAAAAAGTAACTTGCACAAAACACAAGAGAAAGTGCCAATATGACTTAAGTAAAACAACAACTTAAATTAACTGTCCAACTGTGGACTGTTCAAACTCACAGTCTTTGAATGTTTTAAACAGCTACCCAGCCCACTTGGAAGCAGTCAGGTTTTGAATCAATCACTCCAGTATCCCATGTAACAGGAGAAGTGTGTGAATAGAACTGTGTCACACAATATTACAGGGAATTGAAGACACTTGCAAGTTTTGACACATATACATGTTATCCTCAGGTACTTATCCCAACTGATGTCATCTTGTGGGCAAGTCTCTGAGGATGATGGTAAAATATAAAGAAATTTCTTTTATAATTGCTATTGAAGTCCAAAGTTCATATAAAATAATTCTACCTCAAAATTATGCATGAATTCTGAAATACCAGAATACGGGTGTCCATTTTTCCTCTTTTTTAAGCCATCAGGTGGTGGCTTGAAAGGAATGGGAGGTCTTGCTGTAAATAGTGCTAGAAGGTTTGCTGGTAAGTACTGAGTCATTCTTTATCAACCTTGAAAATAAAAAAGTAAGAAACTAAAAAGGCTAACAGATATATCAAAGAAAAATCGATCTTATTGTTAAGACATTGTTCATATATATATTTCTAGCGGTTTACAAATCATGTATATACATAAAGATAATTGGTTTTACCACTCTACAGTGTTTCAGGCTTGGACAGGAAGAAAAACCCTGGTGTGTGACCATCGCAAGATTGACAACTATCAAATTTATGGCGCGTGATACATATAACTTGGAAGCACATTTTAGGCGTGCGATTGGCAAAATAATACTATTCAAGACGTGCAGTAGACCACACGCCTCGATCTAATTAAAAGTGTGGCAGGCGTGCGCCTGGAGTTTACCGTGAAAGGGGGCGTCTTGAACTTTCACGATGCGACTTTGACATAACACAAAATCTAGCTTAAAAATGTCAACAAAATAAAAAATTGTAGATACCAAAGTAACGCGTCTGTTAAACCAGATTGTCAAATAAACAGTTTTGAGCAACAGAAAGTGTAACAATTAAAAGCATATACACACAATAATATTCTAACAATCCAAAGGTGAAGTGTAATAAAAATTACACGCACCACTGGACCAATAACATACATAAAAAATATATGGCCGCGCCACAGCTCATTGCACCATTATGGATTTAACGATGCTATTCACGTGATCAAACTAAAGCAGGAAACGGTTTTCATATACACGCGTGCGGTGGAAAGGTTTATCAGATAACATTCACGCGCTAGTAAAAACCAGGTTTGACACTCTATGGCAAAGAAATTAGTTAAACCAGTCATATCATAGCCAAGGGTGAGACTAAAATACAGAGTGTCTACATGTCAGACTGTTTTCTCTATCAGCAGTTTATCATTCAAATAAAATTACTAGTCTTTAAACACTTTGTCGTTGACTACAAAGGGTGAATATATTTCTCAATCCAAGAATTAGAATGCTATTTACAGACAATGAATATATTCATTAAGCCTGCAGGCTTTGCAGGGAGACACAAGCAACCGGACGCTCACATGCAGGCACACGTGCAAAACCATTTACATGAGCACAATTTTGCTCTAAAAAATTTTTTGCTGGTAAAACAGGGAGTTTGCACAGTAGAAGAAACAAATCAGTTTAATTGTATATTAGTAAGACTCTTTGTTTAGTGTTGTCAGTAGAAAACCTAGTTTAATGTTGGATTTTTTAATTGTAAAGGAATCACTTTGTTGAATACTCTTGTCTTATAAGTAAATTTGGGCATGCAAGGAACTTTCCTTCAAATGAAGTTAAAATGGCATTCTATTGTCTAATGCATTGACAAATACATTTGTGGTCATATATATTTGTGGGCATCAACAGACTTTAGTACTGTATGGAAGCCAAATATATTTGTCATTATACATTAATATGGCTATGCATACCACAATTAAAAATGTTTTTCAAACAAAAAAGGATTAGAATATGACATGCGTGTCCCTGGAGCCAATACATTGGTGTTCTGGGCAAGGATAAACAAAATCAGAGGTTAACAAATCTGTAAACAGGAGTGTACGTTCACGTACACAGTAGTATATTACAACGTACACCACAACGTTTTTGACATACAATTTTCGTTTGAAACATGTATTTATTTTTATTATAGGCATTATTATTACGTTGCTCTCTTTTGCCTTGCTACACTATTTGCGATTACAAACATCGATGGTGGGTGATCTGGGGAGGTGGCTGTTCCGCCGAAAACTGACTAGTTGCCTAAAACTGACCGGTTGCCGAAAACTGACCGGCTTGCCGAAAAGTGCCACGGCGCCGAAAACTGACCAATTGCATAAAACTGACTTTTTTATTTACCTGTCTTATATCAGCCAACTTAACGAACAGGGATTTTTGATGAAAAATAAAACTTTAAGGCAACAAAAACATTGTGTAAAAAGTAAGCGACAAAAAAACTAGACAGTTTTAGGCAGCAAAAACCTTGCCAAGAAGTGACCTACAACATATTAAGACAGTTTTAGGCAATGCATTAAAAACCTTGCCGAAAAGTGACCTATAACATATTAAGACAGTTTTAGGCAATATAATTCTTGCCGAAAAGTGACCAAACTTGTAATGGGAGTTTTAGACAATAATAACCTTGCCAAAAAGTAACCAAAAAT
>JAUBWS010091654.1:0-11512 GCA_032270445.1 Darlingtonia californica | reverse complement strand
ATAGCATAGTTACCATCAGATCTTCCTTTGCAAAGTTTGTTTGGACATGGTATTGCTGGTGGTGTAGTTCCAGTAATTGGAAGTGGTGTCAAAGCTTGACAAACTGAAAAATAGATTATATTAAATATATTATATAAGTATATATATAAGTGTAATTTTATAGCTGAGTTATTCAACGCTACTTTTATTTATATTTATGGACGACACACTTTTTTTACAAGCAACACCAGCGTCTGAGATTTAACTCCCATTTGCAACAAATCTCGGAACATAAAATGTCTTTTTGTAACTATTCCAACAGAAAATTCGTCAAGATAAGGAGGAGAATAAGGAGTGCTATCGTAACAATTTCCAAAGAATTGAGCTCAAAATTAAGCAAAACCAGAACCAAAAATTGGCATTGCTTAAAAAACAATCATTAAACAAGAAGCAAGAAGCCCTGGCCTTAAAGATGTACTCAAATGTTAATCATTGGATAGAAGAAATATTCACCAAAAATTCAAATAGTACTTACCAGCAATAAAAGCTAGAGCAAATATGACCTTCATTTTGTAGCGGTTTGCTTGTTGTTGTTGTAATCTGCAGTAAGTTTGCTATAGTTGTAGTTACTCCAAGAAGTAGTTGAGTGATGACCGATGTACGCCTGCTAGTTTTTATACCTGTTAATTAATTACCATTATATAATTATTAAATACCTAGGATTACCCATAATCAACTTGCTCCAAAATATGTACAATTTCATTAATTGGTTGTTTAATTTCCTTAATTAGTTAAATACCGTAAATAACTTCCTTTATTATATCACAAAAAAACGTTATCTTTGTTTTGATTGTGGTTCACCAATTCCTTGTAGAAGCACCTGCTTTACTAGACTAGACCTAAGCTCATAATTTGTAAAAGTTAGAAGTACGGGGCTTTACGATAAAACGCACGGCTGAAATAACAATCAAAATTCTTGTATTTATTAAAAGTTAATTCTCGTGTTGTTGCTTTTCGACAATTTTATTGTTTTCATGTTTTAACGAGTTTATCCATTTATATCAAAGATAAAACAGTATCATTGTATTAAATTATGACCATGACGATAACGAGGCCATAATAAAAGAACGGGGAAAGCATGCCAATGTTGCGTATTTTCTAAAGATAAGAAATATGTATTCTTAGAGAAATATTTCTTGTTTTTTCCCATATTAGCAATTTTTTAGTTTGCGTAAACATTTTTTCAAAGTGTTAATAGGTTTTGTATCAAAAAATTTAAAATAGTTTGAAACTCTAAGCTTGCTAAACAATGACACTGCGATAGAGATATACTCGTTTTAATGGTAGGAAAATGTGGCCGTAATACACGAATGCTATTGTAACAAATGTTCAAGTAGAAATTGCATAATGCATAATGCATAAAAATTGAAATATCTCAAAAACTACATACGTTTTGGACATCTACATACGGTCATCATACCATTGTAAGTCCATTCTAAAACTTTGGTTGATTGGTTATTTACAAAACAAGCCTAAAATCTGCAATAACTTTGCATCTGTCGATTAATCTGACTTGAAATTTTGATGATAGGCAGATATTACTTAGAGTAACTTAACAAAATAATCCTATATGATAAAAATGAATTTTAAATAATAGAAGTATAAAAAACTATTTCTGATCTGTTAAATACACGTTGATCACATGATATTTTAAATTTTTTTGCTTTAATATAACCTACCTACAACATGAACAAAATCTAAGGTCAAAATTATCCACTGAAGTAAAGTTATTTAAAATTTCAGGTTCTTTTTCGTAAAATACCAATCCGACAGGTGGCAGAACTGAAACTTTTATATTGGACTCGCATTAGCATTGCAGAGTCCTGGCTCAAATATAACATAACATCCAGTCCAGATTCCAAAACATATATATTTGCTGACATATTTCAAATGTTTATGCATTATGCAACTTGTACTTAGCCGTAACAAATATCATAGATTATAAAATGTGTGACCAAACATCAACAAACACGAGTGATTCTGGACTCTGAAATAATGATATTTCTCAGCTAATATTAATATTCAGGCTGCATTACGTAATTTATAAAGGAAATAATTTTTGCAGCTAATAAATTTCGCGGCTAAAATTCAATTTCAAATTTCACTGGAATTAAATTTCACGGATGACCACAAACAGTGGATTTTGGCTGCTTTAGGCTTTATGCGTGATTTGTAATTGAATGAAAATGTCTAAATATCAAATTCATTGTGTAGAGAAATCTTTTTTAGCAAAACAATTAAATGTTTGTGGCTACAACTTTCTATAATACAACTCTCGAATACTGTATAATCGCACCCTGTACGTTTAAGGGTTGACGATGGGATATTTCGATCGTAAGAATGTTTGAAATCCTATGACAATTATGTTTGTCATCGGCACTTAAGTGGTTAATAAAGAAAGTTTATAAATAAAAGTAGAACAGGAAAAGGAAATAATGTATAGTTATCTTCAACATGGATCAGCTTTTTCCATGTAATAGCGGGCTAAAACAAGCAGAGTCAAACCCGGCTTTACAACCCCAACCCAGGCCAACCAGTATCACACATCATGCCCTTAATAGAGTTGATGATGATTATGGGACAAGTTTCGATACCCCGAACAGAGAAAAATGAATAGTCATAGTTTTTATGCTCAAAATTAGTTTTACCAGAGAAAAATATGAAAATTTGTTAAAATTGTATATTAAGAAATAAATTACATATTGTTAAAAATGCTTGAATAAAAAAGTCGTAATATAAATTATTATAAATAGTTTTCGGTTTTCATCATATAAATGGAAGTTAAAATGTTAAGAAAATTTAAGAGGTGTCATTGACTTAAGTAAAATGAAATAAAATAATTTAGAATCTTAGATAAAAGAGGATTATGGAGATAGTAGAAAAATTAAAGGCTTGCAGAAAATCTGAACTTCAAGGTGAGTTTGTGGCTGGTCAATTTACAAATAGCTGGCTTAGTTTACTTAGAGAAAATGAGATTCATGGTGGCTTTGATTAGTCGAATTATGGAGGTTTGTTAAAAGCTAACTTTTCCGAATGATAGAAAGTCGATTTATAGAAAGTCAACATAGTCAAAATCAAGAGGTTGTCAAATTACTATAATTACCTGGATCAAAATAGAGTGTTAGCATTAAATCTTTTAATACTTTGGAGGTGCAGTAGTTTCAGGTTGTTGTTGAGAAGCGCGTTCCGTCTTGAATTTTCCTTCATACAAACATGCGTTCCATTTTTCATTGAATTGCAATCCTCTTGGACAAGCAACACATCCAACAGTGACTCCTTTCCAGCAGGCCACATACTGGTGTGAGTTATTTGGGTCCGCAATGTTGCCACTGAAGTAAGGTCCACGGTGGGGACATTTGTCTGGGCATTCGAAAGTTGTTGCTGGAGTCCATGGTTGGGTGGTGACGCACTTGTCGCGCTTGCTGTAGAGACACTGGTTGCATCTTTGTTTGAACACCAAGTGAAGAGGCCAGCAAGGTTGACAGTGAGCCATTCCTTCAACACATTGAACAAAATAGTTTGGATAGTAGCCAATAGCATAGTTACCATCAGATCTGCCTTTGCAAAGTTTGTTTGGACATGGTATTGCTCGTGGTGTAGTTCCAGTAATCGGAGGTGGTGTCAAAGCTTGACAAACTAAAAAAAAAAGATTATATCAAATAGATTATATAAAATGTATTTTGATAGCTGAGTTATTCAACGCTACTATTTATTTATGGACGACACACTTTTTTTATAAGCAACACCAGCGTCTGAGATTTAACTCGCATTGGTAACAAATCTCAGAACATAAAGTGTCTTTTTGTAACTATTCCAACAGAAACTTTGTCAAGATAAGCATATAATAGTATAGTTGAGTAAGGATTGCTGTCGTAACAATATTCCGTTGAGTTGAGCTCGAATTAAGCAACACCAAAACAAAAATTGGCGTTGCTTACAAAACTATCGTTAAACTGGTAGGCCTGACCTTAAAGATGTATTTAATTGCTGATCATTGGACAGAACAAAAATTCACCAAAAATTCAAATAGTACTTACCAGCAATAAAAGCTAGAGCAAATATGACCTTCATTTTGTAGTAGTTTGCTTGTTGAAGTTTGCTATAGTTGTAGCAATCTGCTTTATTCTTTGAGTTACTCCAAGAAGTAGTTGAATTATGATCGATGTATTCCTCCTAGTTTTATACCTGTTAATCAAATACTATTATATAATTATTAAATACTTACGATTACCAATAATTAACTTGCCTCCAAACTATGTACAATTTCATTAATTGATTGTTTAATTTCCTTAATTAGTTAAATTCCGTACATTGCAATAACTTCTAACTTCCTTTATTATATCACAAAAATACGTTGTATTTGTTTTGAATAATTTACTAGCCTAGACCTAAGCTCATAATTTCTAAAACTTAGAAACTTTAGGCTTAGTAACAAACGCATGGTCGAAAAACAATTAAATTCTCGTCTTGTTACTTTCTAAAATACAGTATGTACAATTTCATCAATTTGATTGTTTAATTTCCTTAATTAGTTAAATTCCTTACATTGCAACAACTAACTAACTTCCTTTATTATATCACAAAAAACGTTGTCTTTGTTAACACTTCCCTGTAGAAGCACCTGCTTTGCTAGCCTAGACCCAAGCTCATAATTTCTAAACGTTAGAAATTCTGGGCTTAGTATCAAACACATGACTGAAATAACGATTAAAATCTGGTCTTGTTACTTTCCGACAATTCTATTGTTTTCATGTTTTATCGAGTATATACATATATACATGGTAACGATAAAACAGTAACATTGTTTTAAATCATGACCATGCCGGTAACGAGGCGACAACAAAAATACGAGAAAAGCATGCCAACGTTTAGCCTGTACCTGACTCTACATACTGTAGAACACGTACCTCGGGAAATCAAAATTTCATTTCCCGTACCGGTGCGGCGGTCTGGTACAGGCTAGTCAACGTTGTGTCAGGGCCGTAATTTACTAAAAGATTTTGAGGGGGCTTAATGCAAAGGTCGAGCGAGCGAAGAGACCGAGAATTTTTTGAGCAGGGAGTCTGTGGGGTGCTTTAAGCACCCTAGAGGGTTCTAGAAAATTTCAGCCTAATATTTCACCATAGTTTAGCCTAAAATTATTCTAAATTTCTAAACTATTTGAGACATAGCCCTAAAACTAAGCTTAAATTGCTTTCTCTTGGCTGATCGGTTATTACAATATACTTTTTATGAGTTCTTTGGCGTTAAAAACAAATTTCGTACATAATTTTTTTTTCATCTAAAAATTATTTGGGGGAGGGGGGGGGGGGGTGGCTTCAGCCCTGTGCGTATTTTCTAAGGATGAAAAATATTTTATTCTTCGAGAAATATTTCTTGTTTTCCCCATATTAGCAATTTTTTAGTTTGCGTAAACATTTTTTCAAAGTATTAATAGGGTTTTATAAATAAAATAAAATATTATTACAAAATGAAGCTTCTAAGTTACATATTTATTATTAATAGGGTTTTGTATCAAAAAATTTAAAATAGTTTGAAACACTTTTTAACAATCGTTTTAATGGTAGGAAAATGTGGCCATAATACACGAATGCTATTTTAACAAATAGCCCAGTAAAAATTGCATAATTAACATTTTGTTGGTTTTTATATAACCTACGGCCAAGTACAAATTGCATAATGGATAATGCATAATACATAATGCATAATGCATAATGCATAAAGTTTTAAATATGTCAGCAAATATACATGCTATGGACTTCAAATTTGAATCAGGACTGTGCAACCAATGTGAGTCCATTCTAATATTTTCAGTTCTGCCACCTGTCTGATTGGTATTTTACAGAACAAAACCTAAAATTTTTAATAACTCCACTTCTATTAGTCCTTTTGACTTGAAAATTCGATCATACGTAGGTGTTCTAAAAACAAACAAAATGATAAAATGTCATGTGACTAACGTGTATTTTACAGACCAAAAACAGTTTTTTATACTTTTATTCTGCAAAATACACATTGAACATATAGTAGTATTTTCTTGAGTTAGATGCAAAATTATTGCAGATTTTAGGATTTGTTCTGTAAAATACCAACCAAACAAGTGGCAGAACTGAAATTTTTAGAATGAACTTACGATGGTATGACAGAATGCTGGAAAAAATTTGAAGTTCATAACGTACGTAATTGCTGAGATATTAAAATTTTTATGCATTATGCAATTTGTACTTGGCCGTAACCTACCTATGAACAAATGGGACGCGAGGCAGTAAAAAACTGATAACAATTCTGTTTCTTGAAACTGATGACAATTCTGTTTCTTGCACTTTTTATTTTGTCTAATTTTTTTTGGCTTAATATAGATAAACTATTCTGTATTATAAATCAACTTGATTTAAAAGGAAAATGTCTGATTTTTACAAGAAACTCCCTGCACAGCTACTGTACAACGGTTATATTCTTTTATAATTTCTTTTAAAAGAGTATTTTACCATGCGACTGGGTTGTTTCAGATGACATTTGTGTAGATATAGCTATAAAAATCAAATTGGTTGTACAAAGTTTCGTATAACTCGTGCAAGCCGTCAAAACTTAACTTACTTTAGCACCCTTGACTATCCAGGCATTATTTCTTGTTCTGTTAAATAAATGTTTTTATTTTTTTTGTATAAATGTCGTGGAATATTTAGAGGACCAGAAAATATTTACTTGCAGACTGAATAGACTTCGCTAGTAATTGAAATAGTTTTCGCACACATTTAAAAAAACGGGAAATACCATATATTTTACGGACCAGTGACTTACAAAATGATCAATTGAAGTGAAGTTATTAAAAATTTCAGGTTTTTTTTTTGTAAAATATCAACGAGACAGGTGGCAGAACTGAAACTTTCATAATGGACTCACATTAGCATTATAGAGTCCTGGTTCAAATTTGGAGTCCATAACATGTATATTTGCTGAGATATTTCAAATTTTTATGCATTATGCATAATGCAATTTGTACTTAGCCGTAACAAATATCATAGATTTATAAAATGTGTGACCAAACATCAACAAACACGAGTGATTCTCGACTCTGAATTTACGATATTTGTCAGCTAATGTTTTTCTGTGAAATGATTGGACGTACAAGATCTCGTGTAATTACCCTCGCTTGCTATCATTCTGAGAAATTTAGGCTGCATTACGTACTTTATAAAGAAAATAATTTTTGCAGGAAGTAAATTTCGCGAATAGATTGCCTCAATTTCAAATTTAACTGGAATTTAATTTCATGGATACGACCACAAATAGTTGATTTCGTGGAAATCAAATTTTGCGGCTGTTTTAGGTTTCATGGGTGATTTGTAATTTGTAATATTTCTTCAGAAAATTTCCAATCTTTTAAAGGAATCAACAAATAATGAAGAGAGCCCCCACTTACTTTTAATTACTTTTGAAATAAAACAGTTACATGCTTGAAATTTTGGGAGTTTACCTAAAATTTACTATAATATCAAAAAAATGCAAAACCGATTCGTCACCATCACTTCTTTCTTCGGTATGATGACATTGTTGACAATAGGTGTCATCAAAAAATGTCAATTTTTTTCCAGTTAAGCAAATAATCGATATTTATATCGTTCAAACGTATTTTTAGAGTAGAATAAGGATAGCTGAGTAGTTTTTACCTATTTTCATTGATTCCATCATTAAATAATGAGATAACAAATTTTGGCGCCAAAATTAGCATTTTTCGAAAAATTGATGACGTCATATTGTTCCTTACATGACGTAGAACATACGTGCCAAGTTTCATCATCATAGCATCACTTTATGAAAAACCTTTTCAGAGCCCCAAATACCCCGCCCTGAATAGGGTTAAGATGATAAGCTTAGCATTTGGAGGACCCGAGCTAGACACCTGCATGAAGCCGTTTAGAGTAAATTTGCTGAGAAAAGACAGGACATTCATTAATAGCAATTATAATGTAGAAGCAATCGTGGATTTATATGAAATGTCCTCAGAATTAAACAAACTAGCCGAAATTTTTGAATAACATTATATACAGAAGCATATCCAACGAGTCGAAAAAAAACACGTCCATCTCAATAAGATTAGATGTACTTAGAATAGTCTTTCAATATTCTTTTTATCCAGGAATATCACTTTAGAATATATCAATAAAAAGCCAAATGGCCTCAGATCACTTCGAAAAATCTAGAAGAATTGCATTTTTGTTCAAACATATACATAAATTCAGGTGTGTCAAAAGTTATAAGAACAAAATTTTCTTAATAGGTTTCTTATTAAGTCATTTTGGCCAAAAACACGTCGAAGGAGCGAAAAAAATACATTTTTTAATGTTGGTATTGATTTTAGGTTGATTGCCATTGTAAAAGGTTTTAATTGATCATAAAAATTTTGTGCAATAAGATTTAAGTTAAATCTCTTGTAACTACTGAAAAATCGAACGTTTTAATGCGATTTCAGTAGCCCTTCTTCTTCTTTTATGTTTGGTATGAAAATTATTTCGATTTAAGAATTATTTCAAACACCGTAATGAACAATAATTTGTGTAGTATCTTTTTTAGACACACTTTTAAGACGACTGCAAACCAAGCCAATATGTTGGCCAACATCGCTCACAAACATGTTGGCCAACTTGTTGGTGAGCCTGTTTGCGCTGTTTGCGGTAGGCACCAACATGTTGGAGAAGCAAAAAATGGCAAAAAATGTTGGCCAACATGTTGCCGAATTTTGCATGTTTGTTGTGCGGTTTGCTACAGTCACTAACATGTTGGTCATTTTTCGCGCGTTTTACTTTTCGAATGTTTACATATTTTTAACTTTTCGAATGTTTTATGACTTTTTCGAATGTTTTTAAATATCAACATCTGCGGAAAAAAAAAAACGTTTCATTCACTTCAAACGATTTAATTAGTATGATAAAAAAGTTGATCAACTGATTGACCTGGGACATTGCTGACTCGACTTACTCAAAAAGAGACGTAAAGAAAAAGCTTATTCTGCGATCGAGGAAGATCATTTCAAATCAGAATGAATGAACATGAATAGTGTTTTATACTTTTATCTTTTATCCAACATTAAGGCAAACATATTGGCCTGGTTTGCGGCCGCCTTAATTGTGAACGATTATCAGAAGAGAGACGCTTTATCACGGGTGTTTTTTTCATTCAGAGTCTTATATCATGTAAACGTAGCTTTATGTTTTCTAAGGTACATTAACAGCTTGTGAAAAAACAAAGGAGTAGTAATACTAAAAGAATGATTAGAAGTTATCTTAAAATACAAAACTATCATGTCAAAATGGTCGGACTAAAAGCTCCGATTTAAGCCAGATTTTTCTTTGATTGGACACCAAATAAGTAACGAGTTGGCTCCCGGTTTTAGCTGCACAGTATTTTGTTTAAAATCATATCATAGTTCAATAGTTTTGTATCCGCTCGTGTAAATCAAGCCTTCGCAAGATTTTTAGGTTTGTGTAAAGAAGGCTTTATCTATTTTCTGTTAATTGAGTTAATTACCGTGCTAATCAAGCTTCTCTTGATTATAATTAATTAAAATGTTTGTCTTTTTTTCCATGAAAAACGTCAGGACAGGACTTGCTAGAAAAACTTCCCATCAGCCTTTTCTTTTCAAAAATCGCATGATTAACTTTTGTATAGAGTGAGAGAGAGTTTTTCCCATATTCACAAAGCCATGATACGCCACTTTCATTCACTGCACTCAATTTTGGTGTTGCTTTTATTTCGTTGTTCATTTTAATTGATGATTTCTGTTCTGTTCAAATGTTTTTAGAGTGAAATAATCAGCAATTTCAAGACGGTGGCAGTTTAGTAAAAGCTATGACTAGTATTGATTTTTGATGTCCAATAGGATGAAACTTCGATGAAGGAAAATTAGGTGAACAAGCAAGGAAAATAATCATGGAACACATCATATTTGCCACTTCTGCCACTCAGACTTCAGGCTTGATGCCATAAAATGATACACAAAAGGCGAGCTATCTCGTGAATTTTGGCTAAGAATCATGTTTTAACGTACGCAATAACTTAAAGGCCGCATTGAAATTCTAAAGATAAGGACAGCTGATGGAAATAGTCGTTGCTCTTCCACCTCAAGCTGACCAGCTTTTTCTTTGTGATAAATTCCCTCAGATTGAAGAAAATCACCAAATTTGTTTTTGTCGCCCTGCGTTTTAAGGTTTTAGGATGGAACCACTCGGGAGATAAAGCTTTTAATTTTTGCGTTTCGATATGGTTAAAGAGTTTTGGGCTTTGGAAACATGAAATTTCAATTATTCTCGTGATATTCATGATATACCTTAAGGGAAGAAATTTTCGCGGGAATTTAATTTCGCGTTTATCTTATTTTCTATTGTTTAAAACAATAGGCCATTGTTATAAAACAATAGAAACCGCGAAATCCGCGAAATTTTCTTCCCGCGAAAATTTCTTCCCTTAAGGTACGTCATATTTTTCCTCTCTCAGTATGGGGATATATAGAGGGTATATACAGTATAATCTAAGTTAACAAACACTCTTTAAGGTAAAAGATTACTCGCAACGGGAGTTGCGCCCGGAAAGTTTCTTTTTCCTTCCCTTCATAGAATTCCCGTTTCTGCGCGACAATCATATTTCGCCTGCGCGCTTATGGGTTTTTCTGAAACGGACTATAAAATAGTCCAGGGGATATAGAAATAAACTAATGATTCACGTAAAAGAGTCGATAATGATCTATAAAACTTATAAAACAGCTTAGACAATTAAAATCATTAGTCTATTCCCATATCTCCATACTGAGTGGCAAAACATGATGTGCCCAACTTGTGACTTGTGACGAATATCATGAGTTGGTTGTAGATAATGTTTTCCCATTCCAAGCTGTGTAGCTTCTTAGATCTTTAATCTTAAAATTACCAAGATACGACTTCTTTTGTAAGATGTTGTGCTAATTACTTGCAATTATATTTTAATCGTTATTACAGAAGCTGTTGTGATTACTGTTTGATTAAAAGAAGTCTAACATACGCTCATGGTGAAAAGACGTTGTACATAACTCTGCATAATGGTGTCTTGAATTCTATGCTATTTCTAATGTAATGTTCCTCGTGTCAACTTTCAGCTGCTGCAAAAATGAAGTACTACGTGCAGGTTTGTTATAAGAACGTCTAAATTTTAGGTGAAATGAGGCTGGATGTACTTTTTTTGACGTTATTATTGATGTTCTTAGTGTGTTACATCAACACCAAAACACACCATCAAAGTCATTATTACACGTTTTTTTTTATAAGAACCAAGTTTATAAGAGCATAAGGCGCAACACCCCCCCTGGAAAACATTTTGCCGGCAAATCCTAATTATTCTGTACTTTGTCGGCAAATTTTTACGGGTCCACGTAGACCGCGCAATCAAAACTTAGATTTCGTGTTATAAATTTGAGTTTTATCAACACTAATTTGTCGTCGGG
>JAUBWS010091643.1:1221-11512 GCA_032270445.1 Darlingtonia californica | reverse complement strand
CCGTAAAAATTTGCCGACAAAGTACAGAATAAGTAGGATTTGCCGACAAAATTTTTTTCCAGGGGGGTGTTACACCCACACCCCCTTGTAGCCACGGGCCTGCTCCCTTCTCTATCTCACTGTGATAGGATTATTATCCAGGAAAATCTCTTCAGTTCTTCATGAATTGCTATCAATGAGGGTCCTGCCAGGCGCGGATACAGAGGGGTAGCAATATTTCAGGAGAAGAGTGATGGGTCGTTAAAAAATAATTTACTCTTACATATTGACAATACATAATGACATTTTAACGACTTGTCACTCTCTTTCTGAAATTTTGCCACCCCTCTTTATCCGCGCCTGCCTGCATTCCTGAAAACACGCCAGGGTACCATGTAGAATTAACAGTGATCGGGGAAACTCACTACCAAAAGCCTTGCAAGGGATTCGAACTCGGAATTCCCGTTCAGGTGTCCAGCACTTTAACCACTCGGCCATGGCTCCACATAAAAAATGTTATCCCTTGATAATCTTGTCCTTCTTACACGTGCATTTTAGAAAGTAAGTAAGAGCAGCGCCTCACTTAGAAAGTTGTTAACATAGCCAGGCAAATATATGAGAACTGCTTAGTGGCAGCAGGTAGTTATGAATGGATCTCTTCAATATAGTTTCATTTCTTCTTTTCTAGGTGTTTTACTCCTCTATTATTTTTCTCTGGTTTGTTTGTTTGTTTATGTAACTTCTTCTAGATATAATATCCACTCATGCCAAGGAAATGCTGAGTGCTGGGTACCCGTAACACATGTAAAAAACAGCAGATGTCAGTCAGATTGGGATTCATTTTCGTTTTCACAATCCCTTAATCTTTAGGTTTTTTTCCTTTTCCACCGTTATATAAGAAATAACAGTTGGAGTGAATAAGATTACCATAACTCATGACTACTGTTGCATTCACTTCTCAGCCTATAAAATGGAAGTAATTACATAGAATGTATGAATAGAGCTTAATTTATGAATATGTTAAAAACATTGTGGTTCACTAAAAGTTGACCAACAATGGTATTTCAATCTTCGACAATACATTTCGGAATATGTTTATTCCATCTTCAGGTCTAAAATTAAAAACACAAATCAGTAAAAACTGTTCAAAACATTTAAAAGAAAACTATATACATCATATCATACAATAAAAACTCTTCAAAAAGCAGTCCACACAGTATAAAAATTCTCTATGAATGAAAAAACCTTTTGAGAAATCGCGGAAAAGTCAAAAATAATTAAAAAACTGTTTTTTGATTACATTACTTGTACAATACAATGTACAATACTTTGACTACACTGGCATCTGCGAAAGAAAAATTCTTTCGGATTTTCTTAGTCTGACACCCCCATTGGGACCCCCACGGATTGGCTAAAAGTACCTACCAGCCGCCCTTCCCTCTCATGCGTTACGCTTTCCCTGTTTTAGGAAGCCATTTTACATGTTCAACATTGCTACGGTCACTATTCCATATTAACTAGATACAACTATTGTGATATATTTTTAAATGGACTCGAAACTTTACTACTTCTCCTCAAATCTATTAGGCTACCACCGTTTTGGTAAAACAAATTATTTTATTTTCTTAACTAGCTGGCGTCATTGGAAAGCGAAAAGCTATTTCTTGGAGTTTTTTTGCACACTGTACTGCTCGTTAAGGACTTAGTTTCAAAAAGATGCTGACATCAGCAGAAAATACTGCTAAATTTACTCTGAGCAATGATAAAACTATGCACTTTATTTGAATTCACGTCAATATTAAAAGTCGTACAAATCGTGTAGAAACCCATGTGGAGGAGTGTTCTCTTTTTAAATGGCACGCAGGCTGCGTTTAAAAAAGATAAACACTCCTCCACATAGCGTTTTTACTTATTTTGCCAACTGGGTAAGCCCTTTGAGATTTTAAATGAGAATAAAGGGTTTTGAACTAAATATGGTTCTAGATACATCAAAGCACTAGAAAGCATCCGAAGCCTTAGAAAAGAGCAAGGAAGCGATGTCAAAAGTTATGCTGGTGAACTTGTCCACCTCACTGAAATAAAGAAAAAAGCGACTGAGGTAAGCTATGGTGGACTAATGAAATCTTACCCCATTTTTAGAAATCTTATCCCTTTTTTTATTACTAGCGATACAGTGCAAATACCTACTAAAGACAATCCTCCCGTGTGTTTGTTTGTTTTTGGATTTCCATTAATGAAATTAATTAGCCCATATATACGGCCGTTATACAGGATCATTCAGAAATTTTCGCTTTGTCACGCGTGTAAAGGATCGACTAAACTAAAATTCAATTAAAATTCAATATGTGACGGTCTACGGGAAGAGAGAACATAAAGCCACCCATGATTTACTTGTTTACCTCTCAAAATCATGAAAAACGTCTGTGGAGGAGGTCATTTCTATTTAAGCGACGCGCATATTGCGTGTCGCTTAAATAGAAATGCACTCATCCACAGACATTTTTAGTGATTTTGCCAGCGGGTGGAGTATGATCGAGATAAAAATGACCAAGCCCTTTTTTCCCATAGACCGTCACATACATACGACAGTTATCAGGTTCACTCAGAATTTTTTTCGCTTTGTCACGCGTGTAAAAGATCGATTATAACTAAAATTCAATATTTGCCTGTAAGGAGAGTCGGCCTATGTCAACAAAAAAATGAACAGTTGCAAACGGGAGAGCGATATGAACATTAATATGAAAATGAAAACTAAAATGGTACACTACTAATCTCACTTAGTTTCCTTAAATCAACTGGCTCAGTATACAAATTGCATAATGCATAATGCATAGAAATAATTTCTCAGCTATTGCATATGCTATTGACTCCAAATGTAGGGCAGCACTCAATCATATCATTGTAAGCCAACTCTGAAAGTTTTAGTTCTGCCACCTGTTTGGTTGGTATTTTCAGGACGAAACCTAAAATCTGCAATAACTTATGCTTCTGTCAGTTGTTTTGGTTTGAAATTTTGATGATAGGTAGATACATTTCGGTAGTTATATTATCAAGAGTTAATAAACTGCATAAATTCACGTGATCAACTTGTATTTTGCAGAACAGAAGTTAAAAAAATGTTTGTAGTCTGTGAAATACACACTGGTCACTTGATATTTTTACATTCCATTGGTTTTTATAATACCTGCCTATCATCAAAATTTCAGGTCAAAACAACTAAGAGACATGGAGTATTTTCAGGTTTTGTTCTGTAAAATACCAATCAGACAGGTGGCAGAACTATCTGGCTGGAAACTTTCTGGCTTTACTCAATGGCATTGCAAAGTCTTGGTCAAAATTCGAAGTCGATAGCATGTGTATTTGCTGCGATATTTCTACATTTATGCATTATGCATCATGCCATTTGTACTTGGCCAAATTTAATTGATGGATGGTTTTGTAATTTAAAACCAAAAAAATGACACAAAATTTTTTGCAACTGATCAAGCCAACTAGAAAATACCTAGTTCAGAATCAGAAAACCCATGTGGAAGAGAATCTTTCTTTTTCATGGGCATGCAGTTCTACGTGCCGTTTGAATAGAAAACACTCATCCGCATGGTTTTTTTCACGATTTTGCCCCCCTGGGAACACTTACAGACCACTTATCGTTCTTTATTAGTAGAAAAGTCTCACTAATCTATTTAAAAAAATCGAGGAAAATATTTTTTCTAGATGACTCTAGTCTTCCAAACATATTTTACAAACTATCCTATCAAAACTTTTGTACCTTGAAATTGTTAAAGAAACAACCTCTTTTTCTTCTAAAAGATTTTTGTCGTTGAGCCATGGCAATTTCAATTAAGCAATGAAGATGAAAAATGCGTTAATAATTAATAATAATTACTAATGCCTCTTTTTCTATACTTAAGGTCAAAAGAGATTTATCAAAAGCAGAATCGCAAGTCATAGCATCTAAAGAAGAGATGGAGAAAATAACGAAAGAATCAAAGCCCATTGAGGTAAGTATGTTGCTTTTACGGCAGTATGCTCTTAGAGAAGTAAATTTTGCGGATGCCATGCTTTATTTTAAATTTCGCCAAATTTCGGGGATGGCCGAACAAAGTTTATTTTGCGTGTTTTAATTTCGCGGATGGTTTACATTTTAAGAGAGTTGACTTTCGCGGACAGAAACTTTTACGTAACTAAAAATGCGAACTTTTGGTTAAGACTTAAGTTTTTTAAAGGCAGAAAGCTTCGTGAAGAAGAACGCAAAAGTTTCTACCTTCGAAGCAATTTGTATTGCTCTGTTGAGATGTTTAAGTTTTTATAAGGATAGCAACGATACTGAATCACATTCGAGTAATAAATTTTTTTTTTTCTCTCCGGGCGCAAATAGTAAATGTAAATTAGAAATTGGCGTGTGACAAAATGTTTTCGCGGTTGTTAGAATGAAAAAATTCACAGGGATCAAATTGAATTTAATGTGCATTAATATTAGCTGAAGTTGCTGGTAAACGTATGTTTAATTACCAGAATTGCCCAAGACTGGGTTCCTGTCAAAAGACATTTATTTTTTGATGAAAACAATAATTTTTCCAGGACAAATTAGAAGAACTTGATAAAGTATCGAATGAGATCATTGAAGTCGAAACCAATATTGGTATGCTATTATCATTATTTGTTATGTTATTCTCATAAATTACTATGACAAAAACTCGAAAGCTATTTATTGGCGTATTGTTGACGTTTTATGGCAAAAAGGGGATACGAACATTTTTACCGCGATCATACTCATCCTGCTGGCAAAATCACCAAAAAACGTCTGCGGAGGAGGTCATTTTTATTTAAGCGCAACACATCTTGCACTCCTCCACAGATGTTTTTTGAGATTTTGAGAAGTAAACAAGTAAATTATGGTTAGTTTTATGTCCCCTTCTCTCATAGACCTTAAGGAAAGAGATTTTCGCCAGAAGAAATTTTCGCAATTTTACCCCTAAATCACGAAGTTAAATTCCGCAAAACTTGCAATTACTCAGTTGCGAAAATGAATTCTGTGAAAATTTCCTCTCGCGAAAATTTCTTCCCTTAAGGTAATTTACAGGGAAAATTTATGAAATAGTCATTGATTCAACGTGTGTCAGGTATATATGGATGACCTTAAAAACACTTGGTTTCGAGCTTGATGTGTGGTCATTATTTACAGATAATTTCAAAAATTCTTAATCCTCTTAAGCAAAAATGGAGTCGAAGAAAACTGAGCTAGAAAAGAATATTGCTGAGCTGGATCAGAACATTCAAAACAGGTTCCAAGGTAGGGAAAATTGTTCTCGTGATTGGACTACCTTTTCTGCATTTCTGCTTTCTTCCGAACTGAAATTTATAGGTGAACCTTCTTTGAATTATCGCGGGATTCGTTTTTCCGACAAAAAATTCTCGAGTTTGTAACTTGTAGAGACGAATAGATTGTGACAACCAACCTTAAGCTAGAGACAGACTACAATATTTGCGTGACATGAAATTCTCATATAGTCTTGCTCTAAAGGTGCTGTTTGTATGGCAATATCCTGCTCTGGGAACGGTTTTTGGAAATTCTTTACCTTACGTGTTCGTTTCTAAAGTAAATAGTTCTTGGTTCATGTTGAGTTACTTTATTCTCTTAGTTCCACCTTTAGAAATTCAATTCCGTTGCCCGAACTTTTTCTAACAAGCACTATGTTTGTGAATGTGTGTTGGTGGCTGTGCGCTGCAAACTCGCTGGTTATGATAAAGTGAAATTTGTTCCGCCGAGTGTAATAACGATTTTCTGTATTTGTTTTTATATACCGTACTTGTTCTGTTGTTCACCATTCCAGGTTCGTTAGAACAATTACGGACGAAGCAAAACGACTACGAAAGTAAATTGAATGAGAAAGAAATGGATTTGCAGGATGTATGATATATTTTTGTTTGTCGTATGAGTGAAAAAATAAGCACCATTTGATTTAACCCTTAACCCTGTTTCTACTAAAGGAGGAATTGGACGTTATTGATGTTAAAAAATTTTGGGCAATGTTATGATGTTAATTTTTTGTGACTTTTCCTAAAACTTATCCTGAATGCGTTTCATAACATTTTTTGTGAAAAGATTTTGCTCACCTTCAGCATTGATTGATTAAATTAATTAATTGAGTGTCACCAAAAAGTGTCAACTTTAAAACTACATGTAAAATGTTCATGTTACATATATATCATTATTTTTCATTTTCATTGATTCATGTCAGGATATCTACAAAAATAGTTAAAGTACTTCAATGACGATAAAATGTTAACCCTTGTTGAGAGAAGGATCTCTCGAAACGTCGCCAAACGTAAAAAAAAAGCGTGATCCAAGCCACGATAATATTTACAATATGAATGTTACTGGGTCGATAAATACTTCCAATATATTCAGACACTGTATTATGATAATAAATTGTTTTCCTTCTTTAGTTGAATACAACGTTGAAACGATTAGATATTAAGTTGAATAGCTTGGAAGAACAAAAATCGAAACTGATTCAAGAACAGGGTAGATTGGAACAAGAATCCATGGTAACAATTACCACTTTCATCGACCTTTTTCTATCCCCAGTCCTCGCAGTTCGTGTTAGACAGAAAACCTGACGGATTTTGTTCCGCACACGGTATTTTCACAGCACGGTAATGCTATCGCTTGTGAGATTATCAATTGCAGATATTTTGTGTACAAAAACTTTCAAAAAAACCAGGAAGGAACTTTTTTTCTGTCAACGGAATGTTTTCGGAACAGCAGTACACCTATTCTGAGAGCAATTTTATCATGCTCCGTCTCATTTCAAATCAATTTAAGTTATGCCGATCGATAATTATGCAAAATATAATTAAAGAGCAGATAGTTACAATGTTTCAGACTCTCAAGATGTATTACAACCGTAAGGTGTATTACATACTTTCAAAAATCTCGAACCTCCGCTTGTTGAAATGTACATAAAATCAATCAGTATATGAAGATTTGAAATTTGTAAGAACTAGCCTAGAACTAAGCTGTACCTTTCTATCAATCGGCGACATCCCAAGAAATTCTGATCGAGAAAAAGATTCAACAGTGAAATAGGTGGGAGGGGTAAAGCGCATACTACAACAAGAGTGCGGCGCGATCCTTGCGCAGGGAAAATGAGCTTAACTCCAGGCTATAGAA
The DNA here is from genome assembly GCA_032270445.1 of Darlingtonia californica. Lineage (NCBI taxonomy): Eukaryota > Viridiplantae > Streptophyta > Magnoliopsida > Ericales > Sarraceniaceae > Darlingtonia > Darlingtonia californica. The sequence goes on along the minus strand of JAUBWS010091643.1, from coordinate 4,356 downwards.
AGACTGAAACCTTCCTTGAATTCTATTTTTTCAGGGACATAAAGCATTGGTGAAAGAGCGAGATCTTTTGATTAACACGTTAGCGAAAGAATTCAATATTCCAGGTTTGTCATAGATTAGTCTTCTACTTCTCTGAATTAAATGTTTTGTAAAATGCATTATACCTATGATCACGAATAAATACAGTTTGCATAATCAAGTTTGGCGTGGATGGCCTTTCAAACCTGATGTTTTTGTGTTATAAGTTAGAATTTGACCTATACTTGATGAATATTCAGCGTTACGATTGATGTCGGTGTTGGTCAATTTGACATTTTGTGTGGCAACTTGAGTACGGACTCTACTCCAAACACAACCTTAGAAATTATTGCATCCAACAAGCAAGTAAATTTATTTAGCAATTTATTTAGAATAGTTTATGTCCATGCCTCACAAAGATTTGAAATGGAAATTTCCTTCAATCCATTAATTTATGTTTTACACCAAGTTTCTCCGTACATCCTTTGGCCCTTTCACGGCCGTGATAAGAAGTTGGCGGCCGAACTACATAGTCTAATACGCAACACAATTAATGAATTGAGTTAACTCGTCCGAAGTGAGCTAAAAGACGCGGCTCGAGTGAACCAGCTTTCAACTTCCGACTCAAGGTGTGAAAGTTTTCGTTTTTTTAGGTTTTCGACAAACCAGTTATGAATTCGACGAAGCTGATGGTTTCATTTCAAAACTGAAAGAAATGTTCGTGGAAACAACTGACGAAGGAAAAAGATGCAGGGTAAGTCAAACTCAAATGATCATGTGAAGAGCTGACGTAGCAAGCGGAGAACGTCTCCTTATCTCAAACGTGCTTTTTTGTTGTTGTTTAAAACTACTAATGATAGACGCTTCCCGAGTTAAGTTTTTTGCACAGCCTCGCCTGGTTTCTATTAATCTTTGTCTGGCAGCGTATAACAATATGTTGTTGCATTAAGTTGACTTTCTGTATTTCTTTTTAAAAGGAATTGAATCGGATTCAGCATTTGCTAGAACATCGTTGTCATAAAATGTTCAGGGAAACGAGGTTTGAGGCTATACAGGAATTGAATTCGGAAGCTGTCTTTAAATCTCTTTCGTTATACCGAACCTTTAATAATATGAATATTGTTCACAACCCAGCCTCGACTCGCGTTATTGGTAACAAAGCTTCGCTCCATTTACGTATCCCATATATATTTCAGTTGTAGACTAAAATTTCCAAGAAGAGGTCTGAATTTAAAACTCTGAATCAAAACAAACGCGTTTACACGAAAACGAGGCAAAACGAATATGACAGTCAAAAAATCAAGCAAAACAAACCACATCAGGAGGTGATTTGTTTTAATTACCTCGTGTTCATGCAAACGCATTTGTTTTGATTGCGAATGGAACAGGCTGATGGACTTAACCTTCCGGGCGGCGATTCTGAGGACGGTGATTTTCTTGAAGTGGATCAATACATTGTGCGATATTTTGAGTAAAGAAAGGATATGTCCATGATGTCCAAGGATATCAAATGCGTAGTTTTGAAATAAACGTTCACTCCAAATTTTCTCAAATAGGACATTTATGAGAGAGTTTACGGAACTGGCCTAGATTATTCAATCTGATTTTAAGAGGCTTTTCTACTAAGGAAATGAGTGGTGTAAAACCGCAAAATGATTTGTCTTGATCATGCAATCTGATTTAAGAGACTTTTCTACTAAGGAAATGAGTGGTGTGAAACCGCAAAATGACTTGTCTTGATTATTCAATTTGATTTAAGAGACTTTTCTACTAAGGCAATGAGTGGTGTGAAACCGCCAAGTGACTTGTCTTGATTATTCGATCTGATTTAAGAGAAACGGAAAAATGAACCCTGTGTCATTGATACAAAAAGTGCGTGCCGGCATTGTGTGTCTTTCGTGTATTTTCATAGAATGAATTGCAAGATGACAAAGAAGAAATGGAGAAGACAATCAAGAAATATGAAAAATCACTGAATTCTTATGAAAGCCTTATTGAGCAGAAAGAGAAAATAATTGTAAGCTTTTTTTCTGTTATCTGTTCTTTTTTTTTCGCTGATATTCATGTCATTCCATAACATCTTACTATCTGTATCGGTATTGCAAATCTTAATACTGATCACAGTGTGTATATTTTTCAAAATCTTTGAAGAAACCGTCAAATTGTTCATAGCAAATCGTCTATTCGAGTGGAAATTGGGAATCATCCCTCATGCGATTGATTTTGATTGGTTGGGACCCAAGGAACGCGTGTTATTCGCTGGAGAATAGGCTGCAGCGCTCCTAGGCCCCTAGCTGCGGTTTTGGGACCGTAGAAATCCTAAGACTAACGGGACAGCTTTAAATGAAATTGACAAAATGGAAGATTAAAGAATTCATTTAAACTGTCTGCTTTGGTTTCTCTTTTCAAACTTCAAATTTTTTACGGCTTAACTTTTGAATATTGGCATTTTTTGTCTTCGAAAGGGGATAGCTATGAGAATAAACATTTGTTATTATTTATACAGAAAACGAATAAACAAAGAATATCTGAGCTTTCCAACCAGCTCAGCAGCTTAGCAGCTTCTGAGAACCGCATACAGAACCTAGAGAAGCAATCCCTCCAAAAGGAATCGGAACTGAACGAATTCAAAAGAGAAAGCAATTTGGAACACCTGGAAGAAGAGATCAAGACTTTATCGCGCAAGAAGAAAGTCGGGGAGAGTGATTTGTTGCAATTAAAAGAGGAGGAGAACATCATGTTGCAACAATCAGAGGCCCAAACAAAAATCACCATGATGGAGGAGGACAAGGCTACAAAGAAAGACACGTTTGATAACATGTATGTAACGTATATGTTTTTTTCGAACCTTATCACCTTCAGTAACAGTGATTAACACTAAGTGATCAACCCTCAGTACGCCAATCGGAAACAGAGGGCTAAAGTTCCAGTGGGCAAAATAAGTAAAAACCCTATGTGGGGGGTTTTCTTTAAATAGAAAAAACATTCCTCCACATGGGTTTTTTCACGATTTTTCCCGCTGGAGTGAGACTCGGAAGTTACGACTTTTGCATTACCAATGTACACCGCTCTACCAACTGAACTATCCAAAACATGAGAGAACAGTGTCGGTATTTG
>JAUBWS010091632.1:0-10320 GCA_032270445.1 Darlingtonia californica | reverse complement strand
CGAACCTCAAAGGGGCTGAGGAAAATAGTTCGACTTAACTAACGTTCGAGTTAAGTGAAGCTCCCATTAAGTCAAACAATTTTTTCTTCAGACAATATAATATAAACAAATTGAGACGTTAATAATATCAATAATAGGAGTTCGAGTTACCCAATGTTCCAGTTACCAGGAGTTAATTGTAGAAGAATAGCAAAAAGTTCATTAATTGATAATCAGCATTTGAAAGCCATTGTTAATAGAGTTGGCCTTCTTGCATTATTCAAAATATGTCACACTGCAGTAAAAGAAACAGTTAATTGGAAAAAAAGTCTTCAAGTCAAGAGTAGCCTAGGGACCTTTGAAATGATTATCTTTTTTAAGACAGAAGTATTGGGATGATTTCCAATGAAGTGCTTTCTTGGTGGAAGTGTGCATTAAAGGTAGGCAGAGTGAACAATTCCAAGAATACTTAAGTCTTTGCTAAATAGGTTAATAAATATGTTAATAGACTGCTGGTTAAAACTGAAAACCTTGCTCTTTCATGGCTGCCAACATGGCTTCGGCTTTTTTCTTTTGTTCTTTCTGAGCTTGTGTTAAAAATTTTCCTTCTTTCTTTAACCGTGCAATTCTTTCCTAAAAATCATTAATGGTATACATGGTATGATTTTATGGAAATGAGATGACACAAAGTTTCAATAATTAGTACAAATCAAACCTTTTCTTTTTGTTTTTTCTTTTCTTTTTTCTCTTTTTCAAGTCGAACCTTAAAAAATTAAAACCAAACGTATTAATAACTAATATTATCCCACAACAATTGTCAATACAGCCACCCAAAAGTAACAAATGACAACTTACTTTTTCAAGGCGAACTTCTTCTGCTTCCTCTTCTGCTTTGGCTTTGGCTTCAGCTTCAGAGCGTAGACGTTCTTCTTCTTGTTTTACTTCTTCTAAAGCTTCTTGCATTCTCAATATAGCAGCTCTATTAGGTTTTTTGGTTTTCTTTTCTTTCTCTTCTTCTCCTTTCTTCTTCTTTTTCTTTTTCTTCTTTTTGTCTTTGCTTTCTTCATCTCCACTTTCCTTACCACCATCTTCTTTTTCTGCAGCCCCATCATCATCTTCTTTTTCTGCATCATTGGTTTTTTCTAAAAGAAATTCAGGTGATAGTGGAACACATACCATAAGTGTACTTGAATAGCGCCTTTGAGAAAGAAGCTTTTGTGACTTTTTATAGAGCATTTTTGAAAAAGATAAAGCAATTTGCAGATTTTTTTTGTTCGGAAAATAATTAACTCTATTTGTAACAATAACTTTCATGGAAGTTGAATAAATGAAAAAAATTCTTTCCTTTAATATAAGAAAAATCAAACATTCATTAAAGTTAAACCATGTTAAAAAAGTCATTTTGTTGAAATGACTCTAGGAACTAGAATTCAGCAATGTTTTTAATTTAATTAACTAGCTATAAAAAGGGGTTGACTGAATTCAAAATATAATAAAATTGGATTTCAAATGAGATTAGCCTTGGAGTAGTATCTCTTATAAGTGCATATTGGATTGAATTCTGCTTTCATATAAGATAAGACAAAAAAACTGTTGCTAAAGGGTTAAAAACAAGATAAGTTAATGATTTTCTTACCAACACTTTCAAGTGTTGTAACTTCATCTTCTTTCTTGTCCACAGATTCTTGTTCAGTTGATGCCTCTTGGTCTGCATCCTTCTTTTTCTTTTTTGTAGCCTTCTTTTTCTCAGCTTCTTTCTTCTTCTTTTCACGTTCTTTCTTTTCAGCTCGCTTTTGAGCAGCTGTCTTCACTCCAGAACCTTCTTCGTCTTGTGCCTCTTCTTCCTCTTGACCTGTTTTAGGTTTGTCTTCAGTCTTGATTTCAGGCGTTTCAACCGACGTTGTTTCCTCTTTTGGTTGCTCTGTATTTTCTTCTAAATTTTCATCATACAAATCATCTTGGTTCTGTTCTTTCTTTTTCTTTTTCTTACCTTTTTTACCTGTTTTTTCTTCTTTAGTGTCAGTCAATTCAAGTTCATTCAAAATATCGGCAATATCTTCATCTTCTGCTTTACCTTTCTTTTTCTTCTCTTTTTTCTTTTTACCTTTTGATGCAACAGGTTGAGTTACTTCCACTGGAGCTTCATTGTCTGATTGTTTATCTTCTTCCTCATCACCATCACTATTATCTTCAACCATTAAGCTGCTGAACGAGGGCTTAGCTGCCTTTTTTGTGGTCTAAATATGCACAAAAGTTTCAAATGAAATGATTTTCACATTGGACAGAAAAACCTTTAGTTGGATAAGGAATCTGATAAATTTCATAAAAATAAATAATTGACAAGACTTTTCAAAATAAATAAACAATCAATTACAACTCATTGGTCCCCGAGTTATCAAATTATTAAAATGTATTATAGTATCTGTCTGTATCTTACCGTGTTCGTCTATATGTTTTTATTTTTTCCCATTTTATCTCCCAATAAACCCTTCTGCCAGCAGTTTACATCTTCGCTATTCAAAATTTCCTCCATTTATTTAGATCCTCACAACTGAGCAGAGTCCATGACTCTTATATTATATGTATAATAGACTCTATGTCATAATATTACCTTTTTAGGGGCAGCTTGTACTTCAACTTCATCTTCAATGTCATCACTAAAATTTGTTTTAATTATGAAATTTATTAGTAATGATGTATTAATAGAAGGATGTCACACAAAAAGTATTATCAAAAGAAAGTAAGGCCTGGACAGGAATTGATGTAACTGTGCAATCTATCGTCTAATAGAAGTTTGTTTAATCATTTGCACGCTTAGTCTTATACTTGTAAATAGTTTTTCTGTGTTATATAGATTGATAGATCATACACATCTTAAGATACGAGTTACAAATTTAGGCATGCTGTTGTTGTTTCTTCCCATCCAGGCCTGGATGATCAAAAAAATAAAGATAATTTTTACATTTCTTCTTTCTTTTCTTCAGTTGCTTTTCCTTTTTTCTTCTTCTTTTCTTTTTTAGTTTGCTGAACTATTTCTATATCATCTTGTTCATTATCCTTTGGTAAATCAATTCCAGCCTCTTTAGCTATTTCATCCAAATCGTTTTCCCTTAAAGAATTAAAGATGATCTTCAATGTTTTAACGTACTCAATTTATCTTTTTCAGTGATTATAAGACCAATTTCTTTGCTTTAATATTTTGTCAAAACATAAATGTAATTAAGTGAGGGAGAATGCTATGACAGTATATGTTTTTCAATCAACGCATTGCTAGATTTCCCATAAAAAAACAAAAGAGCACATATGAATTTTATTCACCCATTATTCTTATAACAGATTCAATGAGATTATAAATGATACGTTAAGTATTCACATTTCACCAGTTAAAATATTGAACCAAATATTGCTTGATCACACTATTAAAATATATCACTTTGGTTAAGGCACCCTCATATCGTACACTTTGATGTTGTAATACTAATTCTTTTCATAATGCTTAATTTAGTGTCTGCATACATAACAGTTACTGCGGACAACACAGATGCGGATGAGCCAGAATACGAATACTCTGATCTTAAAATATAAGAACAAAATTCTGCCCACATGTCCCTTTAAGCCGAGAAACGAAGCCCACTACACACCACATGCTGGTGCATAGCTTTTAATATGCCTGCCAGGCCTTACAAAAGACTTTAAAAGTGGTACATACTGCTACCCTGCCAAGCACTCCGCTGGGATAGAGTGTCGGAATTTGTACATAAACATTGAAGATTGAACGAGAACTATAAACGCAATTTGGACATTCTATATATGGTAAATCTACGTATGTTGGTGCACTTCGAGCAAGAATCCCGAAAAAAGTATGGGAAGTTAAAACTAGTCATTGTGGTGCGCAGAGGATCTCATGACGTTTCGCACCTGTGTGCATACACTATGGTGAATGGTCTCCCGTATAGTTCGAGTGACTCTGCTATGTATCATGGTTCTGTGTGTCACAAGCTCAGGGTCAGCAGAACAACTTCAAAAATCAAAGAGGGTTTAGTGACATTTTGACATTCCATTCAATCATCAAATTGAGGTTACCAGTCCCAAATTTGAAGAACAAGCAAAGTGAGGTTACCCTCTTTGAGGCTTAATATCTTGAGATCTATAGGCTGAATTCATACCAAATTTCGTCTACTGCCAGTCTGACGTCTAGGAATACTAATTTGATCTATTTTCTGATCAAATTATCTAGAATTGTGAGTTTATTGAGGCTACCATGTAGAACTGTAAATTGATAGAATAACAGGATATACTTGAAGCATTATGTCACTTATCACTTATTTAGGGTTTAAAACTTTGAGTACTTATCACCTTATAGTCAATCTTTACTTTTTGAGCATGTTTTGAGGTCATTTCTATAACAGCCATTTAAATTTTTATCATCTTTTATTCTAAACTTCAAATTCTTATGAAAAGATATTGTTAAGTTTAGAATGATATCTCTGAGGTTCTAAACCTTTTTACATGTGATTTTGTGAGGTTTCTGTTGTGCGTTCTACCCTTTGGATTATCAAGAAAAAACCATATCATTGAAGAGTTTCCAGTAACCTTGAAAATCACGCTTTCCCTGGAGTTTTTATGAAGTTTATGGAATAAATTGCTTTTCATATACAAGGAAAGTAGAAATGTTTAATTTCAGAATTTGAAGTCAAAAATTAAATCAAGAAATGTTTAATTTCAGAATTTGAAAATAGAATGATCTGAAGCTTTTCTGAAAATGTTTGGCATTATGTCAACTACAGTAACCTCGTTTTGACTACATTCTGACATTTACAAACTTATGACCTTGCAACATGTCTAATAACTAAATATTCAGTTTTGTCTTTTTCTGATGTATATAGTCAATAGTTTGTCATAAAGTGCTGCCATACCTTTTTAATCAATTTTATTTTGGGTAACCTCCAAAACACCACAATCACATTAAAATTGCTGTCATCAATGTATCTGTGTAACTTTCAACTACTGGAAAGTTCATTTTCTATATCTAAACATATTCATAATCTTATATCAAAATCAAAGTTTACTCCAATGGTAGGCTCGGAAAAAACCAATTCCTAACAGAATTTTGATCACATTTTTGAGATACATGAAACTTTAGGCTTTAAACCACAGGTTCTACTGTGAAACCTTCACTTTTCAATAACTTATGTCTTATTTTGTTAGCACTAGTAAAATCAATAAAATCATCATGTAATTTCAAATATATTTATATTGGTTGGGAAGACATTAGGAACCTGTCATATACTAAAATTTAGATGAAATCCAGTGGAAACAAAATCACAATCGACTTTTATCCAAAATTCCCCTTTTTTTTAAATTTCAAAATGTCACAAATTTTTGAACCTGTTCAGCAGTGTCTGGTAAGCGTTATGATTTCTATATTAGGGTATATGACCCATTCCGGTAACCCAGACGACATAACTTCTACTTCTTTTTCTTCTACGCATCCCTATGGGCAATAAATTTCCTTGTCACAAAAACATCAACAATTCAAAATAGACATACCAATCATCATCTTGCTTTCTATTCTTTTTTCCTTTTCCCATTTTTTATGAGATGCTAATATATTCAGTAAACTTTCGATGCTGTAGCTTTATTTGACAAAAACCGTTTGAATCATGAATCTTCAGTTGTATCATAGCAGTTCCAAAGATGTTGATTATCACCACAGATTAATCAGTTCTTCAGAGTTTATCTATTCTATTATTTTTCATATAATCTAAAGATAATACAATTACCAAAGTTTATATCCCTTACTTTAGGCTCTATTTACAATCTGGTCACCAAAGTTACAACCCTCTCGAGGATCAGTCATTGAAACTCACCTCTGCACTCGGCAATTGCCAAGGTTTTTGCAGAGGCATTAAATGGATTTTCTCTATTTCCTCCGCAAAAAATATTGCAGAGGTGAAATTTCTCATAGAATAAGTAAAATATAATATATCTTTACAAAACACAAGTGAACATGTTCTTCTCAAGAAGAAGTAAGCTTTACCCTTTTAATGTGTTTGAAAATAGTGTTTTTCTTCTTCTTTATCTACAGTACCATAAACAATTAAATAGTCATTGATTTTAAATTATCTTGTCTGTTCATGTTCAACAAAACAAAGATAATTCGACCAAACTTGGACTTACATTTATACACCCTTGTGAGGGCTGTCTAAGGAAACATAGAGGTCAAAGTAAATTTGACTTATACTTCATAAAATTGCTGGGGTATTGCCAAGGTGAAAATAGTATAGTAATAATATATAGTAATAGTAATATTTTTGTTTAGCTTAGCAATTAATTGCCAAGGTATTTGGTACTGAATTTCAATGACTGATTTTCAATAATTCTTTCAATAATCTAAACGACCTCATTTACATGAGTAAAAGGCCTTTTTGTAGTGCCAAGATTTTTTTAAATACTAACTTTTTATTTTCAATGCCAACTATTATCATTTTATTACAAAAATTTTTTTTGATACATACTTTTCATATTTTTGTTACTAATTTTTTTAATACCAATATTTTTATAATACTAACTTACTTTTGACTCAAAGTGATCTAATTGGGGTAGTGCACTGCGACCAATTATTTCTTTATCTATTTTTCACAGGCATTTCATTAAGACCTATGCACACAGTCACATAGGCAAACATGTCTACGTACGTGAAAAGTCCTGCAGGTAAATCAATTTTTGTACGTTCTTTTTTTCACAGTAAATGTTTTGAGCTTTTCATCCTGTTCTTGATTTTAAGTGAAGGATTTTTCCAGGTGTACATATAAACATTTTCACAAACACGATTCATTTCTTAGCCACGTTTTTCTTTAATGAGAGGTCTGTTTTCACTGACATTTATTTTCGATTTTCTTGTTTTTAAACAGTGCTTTAAAACGATCATGAAGAGACTTAAAATGCTAATGAAAGATGTCTTTTTTTCTTTTGACATCCATTGTAATGTGGAAGAAAATCAAAACTTTCTCAAAATAGTCACTTTCACTTCTTCTCCCATCATAAAGGTTTTTTAACAATGACCACCTGTCTAAAGCCACCATATTTTCGCTGGCCAAAAAAGATTATTGCAACCCTATCTGAGGCAGGCTTTTTTTAACATACCACAGGCCTGCATTTTTACATCTATTTTGGTGTTATGATAGTTAAAATGGATTTCATGGGTAAACTCTCAGATTTTTTTTAAAGTCAAGAACTGGCAGTATATGGTGCCCACTCAAATTTTCACTTGGCGATAAATACCGAGATGTCTCACGTCAGAAATTCTATGTTTCTGAGCCTAGTCACAAATTTTAAGTTTCTGAACCTAACTAAAATGATAAAAGAAAAAAAATTAAAGTTTTTTTTCACCATGCAGGATTCAAACCGGGTACCATTGTATTGTAAGACTGTCTCCTTATCTACTCGGCCACCGCAGCTTGCTCATCAGTAATATTCACAACATAAAATATGCATCCAGGCTAGATACAAATGTAAGAATCAAGGCTAACCTTATCAATAATTAATAAGAAATAAGAAAGAAATAAGAAATGGAAGTGAGACATCTCAGTATTTATCAGAATCTAAATTTTCAGGACATTCCAGGAAATTTTGAGCTTTTTTCCCAGGACAAACACCTAGAAATTCCAGGACATTCCAGGATAAATCTCAGGAAAAACAATTTTTTTCAAGGACATTCAGGTACAAAATTTCCAATATTTGGCCCTTATGAAACTGAAGCATTACCAAGGTGGCCAGTGGTTTTGTAGTAAAACGTTTTCAAACAGTTCAAGAATATGTTAATATTTTTCAAGAACATAAAGGACGATTAAAATTTCATAAAAAACTATTGGTTGTGACAACCTTAACTAGAAAACGATCAAAAACAAAATAAAGTAGATGATCTAATTTTCCTAACCATTCATGAATTTCCAGGACTTTCCAGGATTGGTTTTAAATTCAAGGATGCTGGCAACCCTGAGCAGGACCTGATCACGGTCACGCTAGAGTCACAAATCCAAGCCAATCTTAGTTTGATACTGGGTCACAACGCTTGCGTGATAATAGAATGCTTGATAATAGTTTGTCTGCGTGATTATAGTTTGTCCATTGAATGCAGTAAACAATTCATCAAGTATATATAATAGTTAAAATTCTTGTCTTTTATTGTTGTTGTAAACTAATTAATTATTAGTACACAGCTGATCTTGAGTAAAAAAAAGATCAAACAACAAAAGAACCTATTTTTTCTTTCTGTTTTCATTTTACCGAATTTCAATCAGGGGGTTCTTTTGTATGAGTTTTTCAGTAAACAAAGATCATGATAGATTATGAAAAGAAAAAAAGGAACACTCATCTGCCACGCCTATCAGTTTTTAGCAATATACATATTTCACAAGCAATAAGTTTATAAGCAACTCTAAGCAACTTTCCCAGGAGCAAGCTTTTAATTTAAGAAAAGTGAATGTAATCAAAGTAATTTATATTAACCCTTACAGTGTATTATGGTTTAAGATTATATAAATTTGTTTAATTCTCATTTATTCGTTTTTTCCAGCATGTGCTCCTTCTACTACCAAGTGTCCTAAAAAATGTAGCCTCTCGTAAGAATGTCATTAGCTGTAAAGAATTTATCTAGAAAATATTTCTTTTGTTTTAATTTGCGGTGATTTTGAAGAATTCACTTGACATTTTTTACAAAAGGCAACATTTTTTTGAAACACCTGGTAGAATTTTCTTGAAGTGTTAAAAGTAGAAATATTTGTTAAATGCTCTAAAATATTAAAATTAATGCATTACAAGCAATTGTTTAGCAAGTTCCCTATGGCTTTTCAGGATATCTTTAGCAACTTTCGCAGGAGGTTAAAAGCTGGGTTGCTTGTAAAATAAAATAGTGTAATACTTTTTACAAGAACACTATTTATAAGCATGTCTACCTAAAACGGTCCTAGAACAAAGAAACTCTTTGTAGAAATTGTGGACTTAATGTTAACCATCAAAACTAAACCTCTTTCTAAGATTGAAATGAAAGATTCCAAAGGGTTTATCAGTGATGAGGTGGCTACAGACGCATTTGAAGATTTTTGTAGGTGTAAAAAAATCAGTGATATTGCCGCTCAGTCATTATTATTCGGCAATTCGCAGTAAAGTATCCCAAGTCATGCTAAAGCGGTATTTGAAAATGTAACTTTAGTGTAGGATTATTATGTACCCTAAACATTGTGATAAGTCACAAAGTTAAAGCGAGCGATAATAATATCTATTAAGAAAGAGGCAACATTTTTCCCCAACTAGAACATTTTTAAAAGTTTTAATTGGAATTAACATTTTTATGAATCTTACATCGAATTTGTCCTATTTTCATGTGACATTTATTGACAACAAACTATTATCAAGTCAAATTCAAAATGATGTCATTAATTTCATTTTTGTTAATCTTACATCGAATTTACATCCACTTGACATATATTGAAAACAACCTATTATCTAATCTGATATTCAGTTCCGCTACTCACTTAAAGACGGTTGTGAATAGTGGATCTGACTGCGTTCTAAGGTTTCTTTGAGAGTTACACTCCCGCTTCTGAGTGTAAAACACACGATTAAAAATCGACAATGAAAATCGATCGGCTAGTAAAAGTCCTCACAAAATATACACGGGAGTCATCGCATGAAATCGAAATCACTGTTATCGAGCCGTGTGGCATGTAGAAGGAACCTAACAGCCTAAGGAGTTTTTCATTCAAAATAATAGGAGAAAATGGTTCACATTGGCTGAATTTTGTTCAAAGATATGTTCAAAAGTATTGCAAACCTTTAAGGAAAATAAATAAATCAGTCACATGAACAAGATGAGTTTGTTTACCTACATTATCAAAGAAAATGAACTCATACATTAATGAATGAGATGTTTTGTTGGTCTTTTCAGTCTTTTGTTTTTACTGACTGGCAATTTCAGTCAACACTGGCTTATAACCTGTATACACTGGCTTATGGGTTTGCTGGAAGTATTATATCACTGCTTGTTATATGTGATGTGCGTTAAACATGTTGTTGTTGTTTATTGCTTATTGTTAATTGACTGACAGACTAGACCTGTTTTTTTATTTTGGTACTAACTTTTGGCAGTAATCAATGCTTAATGTGGATTATTATGTATCAACTTTCCATACATAATTGAAGCTTTAATGGTGAAACAGTACCTACAGCATCCAGATTATTACTTTCTGTGCCCATACACCAGTACACTATACACAGAGATCCGGCGTAGACTTCAAAGTTGATTTACCACATTAGTGTGAGAATATAGATGAAATATTA
>JAUBWS010091620.1:0-10219 GCA_032270445.1 Darlingtonia californica | reverse complement strand
ACTTTTGAAATCTATCAAAATCATGCAAAGAGATTCCCATTGAATTTTAATTAGTTTTTTGCTTGAAAAAAGATTGGAAAACATTTATTAATCGCAAAGGAAAACTCAAAATATTTCATCAGTAATTTTGTTGTTGTTGAAGTGAAATTATGAAATTAGTCATTTTGGAAGGTAAAGAATGTTTCCCCTTGCAGCGCTATATGTTTTTTCTGGGAAAATCCATATTTTGGGTCACCCAGTACATGACCATCATATTCATCATTATCAGTTGTTATTTGTCTGGTAGTTTAATGTGAGGCAAATTTTAATCTAGCTTAACTTTTCATCATGTTTTTGTGATGCTATAATAAACAGATGTTAGATTTTAAAACATTGCAATTGAATGTTCGAAAATCGTTGTAATTATGAAAAGTTGTTACCGAATCTTATGATTTTTATAGTATTTTACATAAAGTACAGGCATGCAAATCGAAACCACACAAATAATGAAATTTAATTAGATCCAAAAAATTTTGGTCTGCTAGCATTGAGTAATCGCAAAAAAAATTTCACCCAATGTTAAACCATAAAAGAGTTCATTTCTTATTTTAACACCATCTATGATATCATAAGTTGTTCAGATTTTTATTTATGACTCTTCCCATTTTTCATGTTTCTGTGGTACTTGTAGCAGAATATTTTGACTGTACATGTGAATGTTGAAGTTTGGTTGACTTGCAGTACTAAGAATATCTTTAAAAAAAGATAATTTTTGTACTGTATGCAATAGCTTCAATAACAGCTACATAGACTAACACATTATTACATTGAATCATAAAAACTGGATATGTTAATTTTAGATGTACGTAATTTAAGTTAATAACGTTGGCCTTTAGCTATACAATCAATATCAATATTTTCTTGTAGGATGTTAAAAATATTTTAATAAGGAGATAAAGAAAGAAAGGAAAGATGGATGATAAACCCTGTCTCCTATTTTGTGATACATTCATTCATGAAGTCCAACAGGTATTTATGTACATAATTTTTAAAATGAGAAGAAATAAGGTTAGTGTAATACCCTCCTAAGTTTAAAATTTGTGAAGTAATTTTTTTTTACTTTATCCCAAGAGTTACAGAAATAAATTCTCGAGACGATGACATGGTTGATTACTGACAACCACATAGTTGGTTATTTCAAAAACTGCATCATCCATATTCATGTGTCCAAAACCGAATTTCATTGTAAAAATAAACAATCTGACAATAGTTCAGTCTTGCACAGGTCATTGTGCATTCACTGAGATTATTCAAGAGGCTCTAATTGAAACATCGGCGTCAGCATAGAAAATTTCAAATCCATACTAATCAGATACTTAACTCCTCATTTTTAGACCCTCGTCAAATTTCAGATATAAAAAAAGATAAAAAATTGTGTAAAATTTCTCTAATCAGATTCGCATCAAAAGCAGAAATTCTGATGTTGCTCACTTTATTTTACAGGAAATTCAATTGGATTTGATTGGTTTTCCAAGAGCTGTATCAATCTCCGAAATTAGAGTTATTCCACAAGGATGCAAAGTTCATCCAGAAATCAGGGACAGACTTGGGTAAAATTAATGTGCTTTGCTTAATATTACTTTGAATTATTGTTTGACATTTAATTTTACTTTAAATTATTTGTTAAAATCTGAATTCCGTCTAGAAAAAGTAAACTGTTCCAAAGAAAGTTTCTCTTGTAATAATTTCTTCTTTTCAGAGAAACGAAGCCATCATCTTTCAAGTTGGAGTTATTCATCAAGAACCTGGGAAAGCCAAATGCAACAGTTTTCCAAAAACTAGGAGTGTAAGTATTTCTGAAGATTCTATAACAGGCTTTGAAACTGCAAGAAAAAAATGCTCTTAAATTTGGCTCAGGTGATCAGTATTATTCCTCAAATTAGAACTGAAATGAAATAAGGTCAGTTCATGTCACAAACTTAACATGAAACACAACGGTTTTCTATCTAGATTGGACTATGAAGAGGGAAAAAGTATCCAACTGATATCAAACTCTAGGGTAAGTTTCTATTTTGTGTAAAAATTAAAACTAAACACAAATTTTAGTGCAGCACTATTTAAATATTCAATTAAGATAGGTGGTATTGTTTTGAGAACTTTCCGCTGCTTTTACAAGTTATGTTGTTTACAAAGTTGAAACTTGCATTTGCCATGAATTATATAATGAACCGCCCATTAATTTGCAACATTAAATCGTGTTAAACATTAAAATGTTTTTTATGTATATTTAAATTGACATGAAAATGTTGAGTCATTTTGTGTAATTTGAGATATTTTTGAACAAAAGAAATTAAGTTTTTGGGTTAGTCACAATAATGAAATATAGTATTTTGGTCAAAGTGTAAGGTAAAACGTCACGAAATATAATAATATGTATACTGGACAACCGCCAAAATTGGAGCAAAGTTTTCATGCGTTAACGTAGAATGAGCTAGTGAAATCTTTCCCTTACATTTATGTAGCACATTTTTTGATCAAACTTTTTATACTGTAGGTTGCAACAAATGTTGTTTTGGTGCGTGGACCGTATCACAACTTAACTATCAGCATTTATGGTAACTTTGCCAACCTTCAAGTGGATCCGGCAAGTCAAGTACCACCTCCACCGCCGGTGGAAATGGGACGACCTATGGTTCATTTAGATGGTCAACTGCAAGGTCAGGTTCCACCAGGTACGTGTTTAACATAAGCAGTTAAGAGAAGTTCGAACACCTGAAAGAAGACTCGTTCTCGTTTGATTGTTGTAAAAAGAAAAAGCCCGAAAACTATATAACTTTTTTTGGTTTAGCTTAGTCACATGGCTATTGAAAGTACATCAGGATTATCATCTATTTTCAATCCTATTTATATCAACCCATTCCTCAGCGCGCTATCCTAACTGCGCTCTCTATCGCGAATGATGATACACATCGTTACAGATAATCTTGGATCATAAGAAACGTAGCTTTTCTTTGAATGTGCATATTAATGGCACAAAGGGTAATTTCCTAAAGATGTACTCTTTTCTTTTGCAGGCATGCCACATGTTCTTCAAGGAAATCCAGTACCTCCACCCCATCTCCAAAACATGCCACCTTTGTTTATCCCTGGTCAAATGGAAGGTCCTGGTGGCCCCATACCACACTCTGCTCTTCCACCTCATATGGACCCGCATGGATTCCCAAGCCCTAATGCATTTGGTCGGCAGAGTCCACAAGATGAACGTGAGCGTGGGGATCGTGAGAGAGATCATTTCGGTGGGCGGGACAACTACAATGAGTTTCATCATGCTGGAGGGATGGATTACAGAAGAGATGATGACCGTGGGGATCGCAGGCGAATGAGAGACAATCGTGAACGATTTGATAATGACAGAAGAGGTCGCAAAGATTATTATGATCGCAGAGGAGATTATAATAGGGGAGATCAACAGGAAGAAAGAGAGCGATTCCCTGAGCGTCGTCGTAGAGATACTGATATCCCACCAAGAGAATCAAATAATTCAGAGGTAAACTCTTGCTTTTTGCTTTTCGTCTGTTCCCAAGTCCATAATTGGTCATTCGAAACTGGGGACTCATATTCTGAAACCCACAAGGCAACAAACCCAAATAGTCAAACAGTCATAGATAAATGTTTTTCCCTTTCCCTCTCATGGAAGCCATTCATGTTCTCTTATTTATTCGACTAAGATGTAATGTAACTATTCATATTATTCTAAACATTTGTAATAATTGAGTTCGCTGGAAAATAGGAACATCTTCATCCAAATTCTTCAGAAATGTATAAGACTGTAAATAAATTTTACCAAATGTGATAACATTGTTAATTTCTACAGAGTTCCAATCAGCCTGCATCAGGAGAACTGTTTGAACCATTGAGTCCTGAATCAAATGATTTCTTTGGTGAAGAAGGAGATAACAATACAGCTTCTTCAACGTCTGCTAATGCTTCAAAGTCGAAATCAGCTGCAGAACCAGTAAGTTTGTTTACCTAATAAATATTATCCTTTTACTTTTAGTTTAAGTAACCTGTTCGGCCAGTATTTATTTTACCCAGGCTGTAGTGAGCTGAAACTCTAAATGGCAGCATTGGGCTGATGTGGGCCTGCACTGTGAAGTATATACCCCATATTTCAAGGCGACGGACTCGTAATTGCAATACTGATTTATGCTGTAGATTCTCACCGAACGCAACCGCTATTATTCTGGGAGTAACAACCGTTGCTTTTGATTTTTGCACCGACGCAAAATTCGATACTTAGAGTAACAGCAACCGCGTGTGGGATTCGAACCCTCGACATCAATCACCCATGCATTACGAGGCCAGCGCCTTGCCAACCGAGCTATCCACTTGACTTAAGAAGAGGTATAAGCTGGATTCGGTCTATAAATCATAGCTTTGCGTGAAAGTCGAACAATACTCGCAAAAGCTTTCATTTTTATTTACTTTTTGTTTTTGAAGATTGGTTACGAAGACATTGAGAGTGATGAAGAATTAATGTTGGAAGATTGTGATTTCGATGAAAATCAACTACAAAACGACTTCGAAATTTTGGACGAAAATTGGACACCTATCTCAATGGTTTTTAACCCTTTTCAAAGTAAACTCTCTTCATTAAAGGTATGTTTTACAATCTCCTGGGAGTAATCGCAGGGTATTGTCAAGTAACAACAAGCTTATTTATATATTATGGGGGGGGGGGGGGGCGTATGCCTCTATGTCCGTCTAAAAGATATGAGGAGGGGTGTTTGATGCCTGCATAAAAAGTTACATTTAAGGTGCATCGCCCACCTTAAGTTTCCACCAAGTTTGTGAGCCAAAATGAAATTCCCGCCTAATATGTTGAGAAACAGATGTTTAATGGGCACTCCCTGTCGGTTCTTATATATGAAAACATGCAGCAGTTTGCAAATGAAAGAGTGATAATTATTATAAATTTCAACGAAGCAGTTAATGCCATCAATATTTGTTTCCTTTGTATAAAATCTATTGTTCTTTCCAATTTTTATTTCCAAATTTTTCTTGCATACAATGCAAGTAGTAAGACGTAAAAATAGTGGTTGTGATATGGAAATATAATAGGCCACGATCAATTTTTCTTAAATCAGGATAAAAATTAGCTCGACACATCACAATCACAGAAGATCATGATAATGTCTCCTGAAGTCATATTCTTACGGACATATGAATATTTCTGCATTTTGCATGAAATTTCTTTTACATAAATATTAATGGGATACTGTATTGCTTATTGTGGACACCTGATATAACTTCTCCGATAGCAATTTCTTTCCGCTATTCATTAGAACACAAACCGCGCAAGAAAGGAATCTCCTTGCAATTATTGTCATTAAAATAAGACTTTTAAGACATGGCTTCAGGCTGGTCTTATTTTTATGATGTATTGAAAATTTGAAAAGAAAACCATTTAAGCAATTTCAATATTTTGCACACTCATAACCTTGGTTTGAACTAGAGAAGTTGAAATCAAATTTCTTGATGAATGTTGACAAATGCGGGGGCAGGGTATTAGTCGAAACTATGTCTAGTTAACATTGATAAGTACAATGGGAATTTATTGATGTTTATACTACGTTTAGAACATCAAACCTGTACCACAAACAGAATTTGAGAGTACAGTACAACATTTCAAAGAAATAAAAGAAGTAAAAGAACCACCCCAAGTAAAGCAACTGCAAGATTATGTTGTCTCTGATAGCGAAGCTGAGCGTGATTCCAAATGGGTTAATATGCTTGAAGAGTTACCAAATATTATACCAACTGCTATGGTAAGGATATATGACCTGGGTTTATTTGTGTGAAAGTTTAGGGATTAATCCAAGCATATTGTGCTACCACCGTTGTTACTGAGGAGATTGAGTTTTATGGATTAAGTGTCGACTAGGTTATTGTCGCCCGAAACATCCATTGAGGAGCAGAAAATTTTCCTGTTTATAATCTCCCAAAGCTGGAAAATACCATCCCTGGAGGAAAACGCTGAAAAAAAGTTATTTTATAAAATGTGCTAACATTCAACATTTACAAAGAGAATAAAAAAGCAATATACATATTATGTAAATATACAGGACAGCATCATAGTTGTTTGAGGTCGTACATTTACTATTTACATGTAAAATTCATTAATCTGAAATACCGCATAACGGTGGTAAAAATCCCTTAGAAAAATCCCTGCAAATATTGAGAATCGATAAATATTTAATGATACAAACAAAATTTGTTTAAATTTCTATACAAATAATCTTCATTTGAATTAATGTGAGCAGAGGAAGAGCGTCTTGCTATCCTAAAACGATATTTAGAGTAATTTTAACGTTATCGTTATATCCTCAAAAAATGAGAAATTTTTCAATAACCTCACTTTTGAAAATAAGCGTATTTTTTTAGTATCACATCAAAATTTCAATTTGTTTCACATCTTTTTGCAGTATGTTTAATAGATGATGGACTTTTTTTTCTTTTTCATGTCAGGCATTCATGAGATCTCAACCATCACAGAAAATCAGAGAAAAACATTTTGCTTCTATTATTACTGAATGGGCTGTTTTTGGTTTATCAATGGAGAAAGTTCGTTCTCTTCCATTAGCAGTAAATATTCGATTTCTCAAGGCTGGCCTGAAGTTGACAACATTGCTTGCAAATTCTTGTGATGAATATCAGAGGTTTGTTTGGTGTATTTTTGTCGTGGAAATTGTTGCTGAAATGTTTCTTTAACCCTTTAAGTGCCGGTATGTTAAAATATTGAGAAACACCCATGCGGTAGAGTGTTTTCTATTTAAACATCACTCAATCCTGCGTGTCGTTTAGAAAAACACTCCACCGCATAGGGTTTTTCCTCGTGGAAATCTTTGAAAAATATATAAGCAAGAAGATGGAGGTCACTGGTGAAACCGATCCTTTCTCTAAGAGTTGACTAGCCTACTCGGTAGGCCCATTTCAAGTCTCCCGCGAGGTCTACCGGCACTTTTTGGAATTAAGTAATTTGAAAGACTGGAAACTACAGACAATGAACCTCGATTGTTATTAGAAGAAAAGACTGTCCTCAAATAAAAGTCGTATTTGATATAGAACGTTTGAAACGGGAATCTACGTAGAGGTGTCTGATCGTTTTCTTTTCATCCGAATTCTCCACAAATGCTGCCTTTACTTTCTAAAAAAAGGCCCATTGCTCGAAACGAAGCAATGTGATTGGCTCTTTTTATGTTGTTAAGATGTTTTTTTCATTTATGTTAGTAGTAGCTACTGCGCATGTCTACCATTTTCTCATTGTTTACTTACTCGGTTCAGAACCAGTGCCGGTAGATCCAGTGTAGAGCAAAAAAGCTTGGAAATGGCCTATCGGGTAGACCAGGGTTGACATGCGTTCTAACCTTTTTTTATCTGATTGTTTTGTCTGTTTTCAAGAGTCAGTTACCTTGGTTATGCTAAAATGATGATCTTAAACTTCAAGGAATTTACATTTTTTGAAAAGAAGGTTTCCAATTAGCAACTCGTTACTCGGTTTGAACTTTTCACGAATCACTTTTTCGAAAAAGTAAAATAATCGCGAATCAAAAATGAACGAAAAAAGTTTAGAACACATCTATTTATTTGCTTTAATATCTTATTTATACCCATAAATAGCTATTGAACAGGAAAACAAACGAATGAGTGAGTTATTAACAATGAATGGAAATGGTTTTTGCGTAAGAAAAAAATGATTCGCAAATCACTTTCCATTTCTTTGAACCGTGGGTTTTGAGTAAAATTCTTATTGTGAGTTTTGAAACATGAAAAAAGCTAGGCTTACATTAAAGTAAAATTTCAAACAAATTTTTAGGATGCTTGTAGAAAATGGTGTACAAGAGAAATTGATGGGTTTGCTTCAAACAGAACATATGGCATCATCATTGAAACTACTCATCCTTCGTGCATTGGACGCTACAAGTAATTCATCTTTTGGCATGGAAAATTTCCTTGGCTGGAATAAACAGGTTGGTCTCTCTACTTTTGTGAATATTTGAAAGTAATTATACGAAATTTTGTATTTGAAGATTGGTCATTTAGAAAATTTGAAATTTAAAATTAGAAAATGAAAGATTCTTGTTTTTTTTCAATAGTGGGTTTTAACAAGTACTTGTTTAATACCGAATATTTGAACTTTACATTTATTTTCACTTGAAAATCTAATAAGAAATAATATGGATAGAAATTCAAAATTGATAATTGTAAAATTTATTGCCCTCAGACATATTTTGCCTTTATGAAAATTCACCTTCAATAACTACTAATATAATAAGTCGAGTCTAGTAAATAAAACACCATAATAGCTACTAGTAAGTGAGTATCCAACGGAACTTTGATCCATAAGCTTGACTTTAAATACATTCAAATATAATTTTCTCTCCTTTTTATAGCAACACAAAGAAGGCGAGGAAAGTGTATACGAAGAACTGGTTCAGTATATTTTAAAACAAGCTCCTGTTCGTGTAGTTGCATCTGTTAAAGCCCTTCTTCAAAAAGCTCATTTCTACGAAAGTTTATCCAATTTGCAGTCGATATCATCCAGGTAAATTATATGTGGTCTATTATCTGATAAATACGTAGTTGTAGCGTATTTTGTAATTAATGGCATTGTAATGTTAAGAAAACTATAAGTTATTCTACGGAAGTCGAGGGCGACCTATTGGTTCTATTCATTCTATTCTGCGTTAGGGGCGGACTGTACTCCTATCCCTGGTTTTCACAATACTTTCACTCCTATTCTTCTTGCTCAGTGCCTAAGGGGGCGGCGTTGAATACTAATTTTCAAACCTTTGGTTTAACCCGGTCAAGGATTGAACCTACAACCTTATTACGCACGATAACCGAGTACTCAACCATAACGCTACCGTCGCTTATTAATTCCAATAGATTTTCAATTTCAATAAAAATCTAGCCATAATTTTCTTTTCTCTTTTGTTCAACTCGTTCAGGATCAGCAAAAGCAGCACGAAGGAAATTGCAGTAGTGGAGGAATCAAGTACACCCGCCGCTAGTGGGGGTGCTTCCACCGATGATGAAGGTAGCAACAGACAACAATTAAAAACAGTCATTTCTTTAGACATCAATCATAAAGATATGAGTGACATCTTATCAGCAATCGAAAATATTCATAAAGTTTTTGAAAATGGAAACGTCTTGATAGTAAGACACATTTTTCTTCTTTTTTGGCTGTTTGTCTCTTTCTCAAATAGGGTTGTGAGGTGACCCCAAAAAACTTAAGTCCAAGCTCAAATTCACCAGTTATTGGTGAGATCGTGGAAGTTTCAACTCTTGGTATTTCCATAAAATTCGAGGTTTTATTTACCTAATGCGTATTTATTTAATTAGTCTCAACCTGGTTTGCGTACGTTTCCAACATCAGCTAAGCTTCAAGATGATTTGCAGAATGATTGCTACCCAACTGTCATGCAATTATTGAGAAGTCGTCGTTTCATGGAGAGTATTTTGGTATTAGTTTCTTCGCCGTTGTTTTGTGAGCCACCGTTGTATACAGCGATACGAGAGCTACTGTTTATGTTGATGTCAACTTACAAAGGTTTGTTTTTATGTTACTATGTGACTCTACTACAAAATCTTCCCTGAACTTGACGGTGTTTCACGCTTAGCCTCCCACCCCTGGCTTTACTTTTGTGGCTTCCCTGTACATTTCGTTGTATTAGCTTGTAGGTACGTAAAATTTTAACACTCCAAGTATTTTTAAATCTTTTTCTAGGCTAGCTCCAAAGTCAGCGAGAAATGAAGGAAAACCACCCTAAGGGATTCTAGCAGACACCCTGTATTCATGTTTACTTGAACGTTTTCTTAGGTCTTCTGTTTTTGGCGCTTGATCCGCATACTACAAATGGTCTGGTCCGTGTTTTATTATCCACGGGTGAAAACGAAGAAGACTACGTCGAAATGCCAACACTGGAACAGTACAAGATGTACAGTGAATTAGCAGATCAGTGTACACCTTGTCATTTGGGTTTGTTATTGGTCTTCCATTTGCAAAGTCTACAACATATTGATCGATTGTTGACAACTGTAAAACCTGGTATGATTCTTATAAAACCTTTTTATCTCTAATAACCCACAAAAATGAGGATTGAACCGAAAACTTTGAAAGTATGATGACTTACTTAACTAGTAAAAGTTGGAAAGCAAATTTGTTGCTTCATAT
>JAUBWS010091609.1:0-11515 GCA_032270445.1 Darlingtonia californica | reverse complement strand
ATTTCTTTAATCTAAACTCTTATTTCCTTAATTGAAACTTGTTTTCTAGTTTAATTGAAACTCTTTTTTCCTTAACAGAATTGATAGGGTTGCTGTTTATGTTTTTGTAGCTTTTCAACGTATTAACCAATACGGTTATAGAAACCGTCCATTTTAAAATATGCTGAAAAGCTTTTTATGTAACCTTGATCATTAATTTGATCATCTAATTTATAATTCGATAGGAAGAAAAAACTTTTTCATATTTTCAAGTTTTACTTAAGGTATACCCACAGGGGGGCTTACCCTTGGGCCTTTGCTTGGGGGACGTATAGGTGGTTGAGGACACTATGCACTGTTTTCTCATTGAATTATCATTCAAAGTCATAATTTCAAATCTGGCTAATTTATCTTGTCCGTCCGTTACGTTATTTCAAAAGCCTGAAATTTTCAACATGTAAATTTCCAAAATAATTGATTGATTGAATTGTGTTTATTAGCAAGCTCTATTTTCTGGAAGACCAAAAATGTTTCGGTTTTCACATTCTTTCATACCCATATTTTGAGAGTAAATTTACATCAAATGTCTGTCCGTTACTTTATCAGCATTTTGAAAAATTCCCCTGTATAAATATGTCTTAATGACATCGTTCAGATTACAGGCTCTCTTCAGTAAAGTTAACCATAATAATGCATTATCAGTTCGTCAGCTTGGTTAATCACCCCAATGTTTTGTTATTTCAAACCCTTCCGAAGAGAAATTGAAAGAAGAGTCAATGCATCTTTGGCGATTAGAGTATTTTTCAAAGAAGCTAAAAGGCCTAGTGATTATTATATGGTTTGCTTAAGAATGATGGTATCATTTATCAAAATTATTGAATTTGTAGAAAGCATCTCTGTCGATATAGTTATTAATATATAGACCTTTTTTTGAAAAATTAACGCAGCGTCCGTTAGCAGAAAAATGTTTATTTGAGGAGGAAAACGAAATTTATAACCAAACAGCTCCCCTAATACATAGACTCAAGTTTCAAGAGCTTTAGATGAATGAAAGTCTTATTTGAATGAAGACATACGGGGCAGAGCCCGATTGTCGAATACAATTTATGTCTGATAGCCGTCGGACTTAAGTTATTTCTAAAAAAATACCTAGCAGTAAACTTTCACCTCAACTACATGATGATATACGCTACACCAGATTGTGAATATTATCATGATTCAAATATTCTTTTTTATCTAGTCGCACGAACTTGTAATCTGATATTGTTGGTTTTGGATGTTCTAAAACCACTTCATCATAAAAAGTTGATTGAAAAAGAATTGGAGGGCTTTGGAATTAGGTAAGCCGTCCTTCAAATCTTGTGGTTTCTTTCATTTATGTTAGCTATTTTGGAACTCGCAATCTTTTCTCTCCGTACTTGATTAAATATTTGGGCCAAAATTTTGTGCTATCAGGGTGGCTACCTGGAAATTCCTGGAAAACTCCTGGAAATTTTCTAAAACATTTTAGTTTTTAGTTTTTGACTATTTATTGATCTATATGTTATCTACACTAAAACCGCTAGGGCCTAATGCAGCGATATAATTTGTCTTTTCGATTTATATGTGATCAAGGTTAACCAAGAAATCACCAAATATAACGTTATGATCTAGGTTAAACAAAAATCCACCAAATATATCTTTGAAGAGAAAGGAGAAAGGTGGTATCAATGTAACCACAACGGTAAGTTGGTGCGGTAAATTGGGGCGGTAACTTTGATATTCCAAATTAACCTGAACAGAGCAGTGATGAATATTAATTGAGTGTTCGAGAGGATAAAGGACAATACTGGCGTATCCATAGGTAGGTCGCACTTAGAGGAAGAGAAAAAAGACATCCGGAGTCATTTTGTATAATTCCGATGAAAAAGGAAATTATATTTATTATATATTAATTTATCCTTAGGCCATCCTTCTCTTTTGAGATACTTTACGTCGCAGAAGAAAATTTTACAAGCCAAAGAATTCGCCATAACTTAAGAGATTAAACTGACTTCAAAAACGTTCAAAAAATTATTATTGCATATTAAACTTTCGCCAATTCACATAAAAGGCCAAAATTACGTGAAAGCTTCTTAAGCAAAAGTTTCTCTAAATAAAACATTTATTGATTGAATTTTGTTTTTTTTCTATTAGTGCGCTCAATCAACGTTAGATGCTGACTATGTGAAAACCATCATGGGTGAATTCAGAATTTGTAATGCTGACATCACACTTCGTCAAGATGCCACAGAGGATGATTTGATTGACGTTATCGAAGGAAACAGGTAAATATTGACAGAGTTCGAGTCAACGCATCACGATTCGCTGTCGTTTTAATATGCCTCACATCTGATTTTTTTTCCTTCTTTGATTCGTCTATTGACTATTCTGTCAGGATAAGTTTTCAATCTCATGTGTAGCTGTTTTTGAACAAACACCACTAACATTTTGCCATTTTAATTTGGTTTACCTCTAAATTTGTTCTTCTTTTATTCCGCTTCGACTATTCTTGGTAAAACTTATCAACAATTTAATGAATGAATAATGAATTGATTTGACATTTCCATCCTAATATTTGTAACCAATTCTGGCTATCTGGAGTTGTTTTTGACTTTGAAACCAAATTGATTATCTTAGATATCATTATTTTTTCATGTTTATAGAGTCTATGTCCCATGTATTTACGTTTTGAACAAGATTGATCAGATATCAATACAGGTATTGTATCGTTCAAACAAAGATTGGGCTTTTCCAGAAAAAAAATGTTCACCCTATGTTGGAAATATTGACTTACAAATAAAATATCATGACCCCCGGATGTCCAAAAATAGTAACTCAACCCCCTAGATTTGTCCTATTTCTGGACGTCCGATATCCTCAACATAGGGTATACAGTTTTTTTTCTGAAAAAGCCCTTTTATAGAGGTATGAAGTAATATAGATAATGACATATGAACTCCTGTAACTTTACTTGCTACAACTCTAGATCCATGGCTGCTCTTTACCTGTGATCTTCTGTTAAGTTCTGTTTTTTCTTCCAGAGATACTTTTGATTTCTTTTTGGTGACAATAAATATTGACATATAAGTCGATGTTTTTTTTTGTACCAAATTGTAAATTTAGGGTATCGTGTTTTTCATCAATGTAGCGGTAGCGTCTACTTCATCCAGTGGGTAGCATTTTTTTTAAATCTGGGATTTGGTCAAAGGATTAAATAGTCAATTTTTTTTGGTCCCGCTTTGTTCTTAGCGTTGACTGATTGGTTATAAATTGACTTCAAAGTTAGGAGTTTTTCAGGATTAAACTTTTGCATAAGGCTAATGGAAGAAAAATTCCAAAGCTTATAGGAGGCGATCTATTGGAGCTACCAGTTTGAAATTCAGCTCACCAATTCCTGGGCATTAACATTATTAGGTACATGAAACGTTTTACAGATGGGAGTAAGAAAGGATGAATTATTACATTTTCACTGTTGAATTACAGTCATATTCAAATAGCTCTGTTATTATTTCACGAATCAACTATGTAACTGAAACATTTTCGTGTACCTGAGTGATAGATATATTAGAAGACATAAACCTTTAAAAAGTTGCCAGGAGTGTCTTTGGATGGATTATTCTAGTATTGAAATAGAGCCTCCCCAAAGCTCACATGCATGTTAACTTTTTAACCACATCGACTGAATTTTTTACGTTGTTGGTATTAGAACGTATTGGAGCCCTAAGACGTATTTTTTAAGGTTAGGCGAAAGCAATAAAAGTATCGTTTTTGACAAAAGAGGATGAAATATTCCATGTTATTCAAGAACTACGTACCTATTTTGGACGAGTTTAACCGTCCGGAGGATTGCCATTTCATAAAGAAAAATACATGTCCCTGATAATAAGGGATTAGTCTGTTATATATGACATTAAATATTTTGCCTTTAGTGGGCTAGGAAGGATTTACTCCAATACTCAATTAGAGCCTCCGCCCTTTTTGCTTTTTTTTAATTTTTTGATCACCTGTATTGTTGCAAATATTGGCATTAAAACGTGTTGGAGTCTTAAATTTATTAGTTCAGGTTAGGTGAAGGCATAATAAAAGTATTATTTTTGAAAAAAGAGTGCCAAAAGATGAAATATTTCATTTTATTCGAAAGTAAAACGAGTTTTTCAGTCCAGAGGGTTGTCATTCTTCAAAGAAAAAAACAAGTTGTTAAGATTTTGAGTTGATTTGCGGTTTTGAATTTAAAATCAATTTTCAAAGTTTTTTTGATTATTCTTGTTTACAATAATGTTTTGGACGTGTTTGTTTCTTCAATATTTAGGTGTATTTTTTGGAATATTTATTCCTATTAAACTCCTAATAATATACCTTAGAAGAGAAAAATATGTTCAGATAATACTTCCTGCAAAGGTTTCACCTGTAATTGTTGGCTTATTTCATCCTCGGTTACTCTTAAACTTATTTTTGACATGAATTTACGTCAAGTTGCAAAATTTTGACCTGGAAATTCAAAAAAAAAACTCAAAAAAATGTGAATTTCAATATTTGAAATTACAGATCTGTGTTTTTCGTTCAAGTTTAATTTTTTCATGATTTGTAATTTTATCTTCAAAAACTAATTGGAAACCGTATTATCTATTTCTCTAAATTTTCTCTATAGTTTATTATAGTCAACAAAAATGATAACTAATTATTCTGTATTCTGTTAATGGATTTTAAATATCTATCTACCGTTGTGGAAATCAAAATAACTTTCTTTTAACTCTTTTTTGTATAATTTCCCTATTTTCAATTTCAAATCTTCAGCAAATGAATTATTTAAGTGTTAATGGTCCCTTCCTTGAGACTTTTACGAGAAACCAAACAACAAGCCTGAGAACACATGAAAGAATTGTAACCAGGATAGCTGAAGTAGTGTTAGTACACTTGATACGTTGGGCACAAACTTATCAATATCTATACTTCATTTTAAGCATTTTGTATATCCCTAGTACTTTTTAGAATCCAAACAGAAACAGGCAATACTGAAATCCATAGTAATTTGCTTATAAAAAAGGTGTCTTGAACATACACCGAAACGTCAAGAAAATGAACAAAATTTATATTTTTTGTCTTAACCTTTGCTCTGTATTACTTCGGCTTTTTTCAAGTGTTTTAACTGTTGCGATACATCAAAGCCTCACTTCCTTACATGCAGTTATGCTCTCTGAATTGGATTGATTTCAAATGCGCTTTTGAATCTAATAGCGACCTTAAGAAAGAGGACGGGAACGTTACTAAGGACGTGTCTTAAATTTTAGTTCTAGGAACAAAATTTAAACTATTCTGTATTTCCAGTGCAAAAAGGTTCTTGAGCTAGTATCCAGTAAAACTATTAAATAAAAACGATCTCTCTTTTTCATAAACAAGAGCCATTTAGAATTGAATTATCAATAAGTACATCGCAGTTACTCTTAACTACTCTCAACGTAAAACTTCACAATACAGTTGCTAGAAAAAAGTTTCCCCTGATAATTACATGCAAGAACTTCTTTTGTCTTGTAATGACGTTTTCCGTGATGTTCCCGTCCTCGTGCTTAAGGTTGCTAATAACAAAGTGGCATCCTCACCCTTAAAACGTGAAATCCCTTGAGTTATCCAGTATTTCCAATCTTAATATAACGCACAAGCTAAACTTTGGATTGCGTGAAGAGTAGTATGAAATGAAAACCTTTTTAACACAATTTTAAGAAATTTCCCAGACTAGCTAATGTTGTAGGGGCTACAGTGCTCAAAAGAGTATTGTTTATTTAGAAAGTTATTTCGGTAACTTTGTATTTATAGGAACTTGACATTCTTTATAAAGTACCTCACACTGTTCCAATTTCTGCTCATCACAAATGGAATTTTGATGATTTGTTGGAAAAAATATGGGAATATTTGGCTCTAGTTAGAATGTAAGTTGTTTTTTATTATATAATATGATATAAATATATAATATAAAAGGAAAGGTGAAGCCTCGAGGTTATTGTTTGCCTGTTCATCAAGCAATTTTCTAGACATCATTTGGTATATGAAACTTTTATGAAAATCTTTTCCGCATCTGCTATTTAATTGGATCCCAATACAACGACAATGTCGGGGTCAAAGATTCTTTTCAGGAAAAGTCTTCTTGATTTAACAGGTCAGTTCTTTTGTAATCGGTAAGAAAAGGCCAGGTCAATCGAGTCGAATCATATATCATGCTTCATTAGGATTACCTTACTAACGTATCAATACTTTGGAAAAAGTAAACAAAATACCTTAAGGGAATAAAATTTCGCGAGAATTGAGTTTCGCAATTTCGCGAATTTTTGAGAAATTCACTAAATGCTTCATTTCCCTGTAATCCACCTCCAAATCATCTAAGTTTTCCAGGCTCGAAAAATAAGTATTTGAATGACTGTGAGGAAGATTCCAATCCTCGCAAAATTTGATTATAATAATATTTTATTCCCTTTAGATATAAGGCTATGTCTAGGCTTATACACTTTCTGTGACCTCCATTTTCGCTTTCGTGAAATTTTCAAAATTCAAAATGGCACCACTTTAAAGTTGAAAAGGAGCTAATTTCCAGTTGTGTTTTGTTATTTGACGTGTAAAGTAAGTAAGGATGTGAACTGAAGTCGAGGGCGACTCGGCAAATTTTTTTCTTTGGTGGTCGCAACAATCTTAGGTGGTCGCAAGAATCTTAGATGTTAACAAAATATAATCACAAAATATCAATATAAACCCTTACCTTGACACAGAGACAAGTTAACAGTATAAGACTGAGTATGAAAGTGTATAAGCTAGGCATAGCCTTTGAAAGTACCGTTAAGACTCAAAGTACAAAAAACATTTGAAAATACAATATTTTCAATAGCCACCATAGGGCTCGAACTCCATACCACTTCCTTGTTAACCTAATGCTCTACCATTGCACCGAACACGGCAAAGTGCAAGGTGCCACTCCATATCCCTGGATCCCTCAATCCTTACCTTACATATAATTACCGAGCATTTAGCAGGAAGTCACCAAGTACCATTTTTTGAGTCTTTGGTATGACTCGACCTGGTATTGATCCAGGGACTCCCGTAACCACTAACGACCGATATTTAACATGTAAGACTAATACATTTTCGTTCCAGTTACACGAAACCAAAAGGACAATTACCTGATTACACTGCTCCTGTCGTTCTTCAAGAAGGGCGGACAACAGTCGAAGATTTTTGCAATAATATCCACAAGAGTATCCTGAAACAATTCAAAAAGTAAGAATCTCATTTCTCATTTGTTTAACTCATTTTATGGTATGAAAAGAGATACAGTACCTATGATATTTTTAAATCGAGCTTATGAAATTGATTTTGGCTTAATGAATTTACTTTTAAATATAGATATTTTTTTGATACCAGTGTAAGTTTTATCGCTAGCTGTCTTGTTGTCTAAAACAATAGAAAATTAAAAGTGCTAACCCTCATCGAAAATGTATCTGTCATTTTGCATGTGTAGTTATCGAAATAGTACTGTAAACATTAAACATTATGAAACCGTAGTCGAGTAGTTACGACGGTGGACGCGCAAACCAGAGTGATAAACTCCACTTCCTCATGAGACTTTCGTTAGTGAAATTTGCAAATCACTGTTAATTCTGTATACAGTGTGTCCATAAAAAAGTACCTCTTCAGATTCATTCTGTTTGCCGTATATAATAATTTGTGCAAAAATCAAAAGTATAGCATTGACGCTAATAATGTTAATTAAAATTAACTTGAAACAAACAAAACAAAAATTGCGATTTGTTCTGCCACAATGAAAAACATTAAGATAAGTCATTAAACCTTGAGTAATACTGTAATTGATCTTTAAATTTTAATTATCATGACCACAAGAGAAAAAGTTAATTTTCTCAATTAACATTTATCCTGAAATTGCGTATTATATATTTTTAGAAAGCTTGAAAAATTCGATCTTAATCATTTCTCTCACTGCAATATTTTTAATCTCGGTATTTTGCGCGCCACCCTGTATACGATACTGTTGTTATATAAAATCACTGATGCTTGAAACAACCATCAGAAATGATAGTACAAACACTTTGGTTCTTGCATAAATTTTATACAGCAAACAGAATGAATCTGAGGGGGTACTTTTTACGGACACACTGTAGTGCCCTGAGGTGTTTCCAGGAAGGCAGAACCCATACTGATAATGGTTGTTAATTAATGAAGAGGCTATCCTAGGTCTATCATTATGTGGTTCTTTTGATCACATCAGACTTCATGTTTCCAGGAAGGCAATAATCTAGTAGAACTGAAACGGTATTCAATCCTTGGTACTTATCTGTTAACAAATTATTATTAATGATATGTTTTCTTTCCAAGTGCTTTGGTATGGGGTGCATCTGTAAAACATCAACCACAAAAAGTTGGAAAAGATCATGAACTAATAGATGAAGATGTCGTACAAATTCTTAAAAAGTAAGTTATTTAGAATACTTTAATCGAACAAAACAATTCGAGAGAAGTTTTCACGAATCGACATTCTCGGAAATATCGCGAATATTTCGACTTTCGTAATCTATATAAGTGACAAATGACAAATGTGTAGAAAAAGTGAAATTTCTGTTCTTAATATTCAATACGTGATGCCTCATAAACTGGAGAAATATTTGCTTAAAAGAAGAAAGTGGAACGAACTAGTTCGATTGATTCTCGCAAATCTATTTTTGCAATATACTGCGAGATCAGTTTACACAAAACATTGTGAAATTTGTTGTCTTGGTTGGATTCTTGTTCAGAACGGAGGTGGCGAAAGTTTTTGGGTTGACGAAATGGTTCCAAGCTAAAAGATTTATAGTTGTAACTCTGTAAGCCCTAGGGTGGGGATCTGACCACAGCCCCAGATTTTATTTGATAACTTCAAAAAAAATATTTGGATCATCCTTAAACTTTGTGACGTTAAAAGTCAATGTAAAGTAAAGATACTATGAATTAAAACGTCGTAATTTTTTCGTAAGCGAATATAGCCAAATTTTGTACTGAATTTTTAACAATCACGTAAAAGTCGTTTATACAGTTTTTTAAGAGCTTTCAAATGGTATAGATGATTTTCTCTGCAAGATTTTCTCCACAAAAACCGGACCCAAAAAAAGCTTTAAAAAAATTTTGTTGCAAAGTAACTTAATACCTTAACTTAGTCTTTTTGAAAGCTACAACACGAATGTTATTTTTCAAGGACTATCGAACTGCCTGGATATTGCTAAAGAGTGAAAACTGCAACCCTAACTTCCAGAGCGTCCGCTATTTAGATTTAAAAACATACCTTCACATTTTCAACATTTTTTGGGTTATTGACAGTTTGGTTTGGAAATAGGGCGATGAAGCTTTCTTGAACAGTAAGATAGTGAACTTATCTGGAACAGTAAATCATGGCTCTTAAACTATCAGATAAATAGTGTTATGTACCTTCCTTGTATAGTATGTCTAGATCTTATTCAAGCGAAAATCTAATAGTCTATCAAGGCCTTAACACGCAGAAAATATTCAATTGGATATTCAAGAAATCTTATACCACTTATTTCTATGTTCTTTTGGTAAAGAATATCTAAATTCTGAGAAAAATAGATGTTTTGCAATTAAATAGCTGAAAAAGCATCAATATTTATACTTTATTTAAAAGCGTTTTCTTTTTGTTTGAAGATTTACTATTCAAATTATACTGTTTTACTATTTCCTGACCTCCTCAGACTCGCAATGTTTCTTGCGTATTTCTAATTTTTTTTGCTAATTTGAGTGT
This sequence comes from Darlingtonia californica, assembly GCA_032270445.1. Lineage (NCBI taxonomy): Eukaryota > Viridiplantae > Streptophyta > Magnoliopsida > Ericales > Sarraceniaceae > Darlingtonia > Darlingtonia californica. The sequence goes on along the minus strand of JAUBWS010091609.1, from coordinate 1,728 downwards.
ACATCGTGTAGGCTGGAATGAAAAACATTTTCCTCTCAAAGAGAAATGATCATTTTTTCAGGAGCTTCCAAGGAAATGTTGACGTCAGCAAAGTCCTGATGACATTAACAAAAATTTCCGTTTGTTAAACTTCATGTCTATTAAGAATGGTCCAGGAACCCGCCCCCTCTATTGGGGTTATTTATGAACCGAGATATTGTCACTTTATTTCAGCGAAAAATTGGCCCATATTGTTTTGGCCCTTTAAGCCACAATCCTCCACGGAGTTTTATCATAATTTTGCTCACTGGCATTTAGAGTAGTTTGCAAAAGTCTAGAAGAGGTTTAAACATTCATAAATAAAATGGTATAATTCAATACCCGGCTTACATGAATTGATGTTCAGATATTTCTTTGATCATTCATCACTCAATTTCAATAATTTATTTGTTAATATTTTTTCCAGGGTGTAATATCGGAGAATCTGAAGACGTAAAGGGAAGATAAAGATAATTCCATCAATGAAATATTTTGTATGAAAGAACAACATAATATGAAATCCTAATTTATTTGTCTTTTTTTTCGTCCCCCGTTTTTACTAAATAAAGTAGAACTAACGTTTTTGCTGTTCTAAATTTTTGCCAGTTTTGATAATTGTGGATCCCAAAATCAGTAAAGGCTTAGTCAGATTGCAGACCCTAACGAAAGAGCCGCTACGTGTCTCAAGGTCTGCGTTTGTAGCCCCGAATTTCGCCGAAATTTTGCCTTTGGCCGAAAGTTTATCACGCCGAAAATTTCCGGCTTTTTCTTCAAATTAGCTTCGTTATTTAGTATGATAAACAATTTTTTCAGGTTCTCTTGTGGAAAACTGAAAAAAATTAATTCACTTTAATATCGTCTTATGACTTTTTTTGTGAAGAGTTTCTAAATCCTGGTTTTCATATTAACTTCTACAACAAACTGGTTGACCTCTTAATCCAAAAATGAAAGGTTCAAGGCTTTTTAGCGATATTTCCTTAAGTTTTACATTTGTTTCTTCCCTGATACTGATTTTGTACTTTAAGGTTACCCGATTCCCCTTTCATCAAAATTCACTAACAGGAATAAAAACTTTTGACCGTTGAAATTATTCCTTACAGTTTTTGCAGATTTGATAGATGATTTCTCCAGAAAATACTTTTATTTTCACAAAAGCCCTCAATCTAGAGCCTAGAGGAAGAGAGTGTTTGAGGAAGAATTTTGTGCGGTTTTTTGCCGTATCAGCAAAAGTTTGATCTCGTAAAATACAGATTCTGTTTCAGGAAATGTTTGTTATTGCATTTTAGCTATACTCAAAGGAAGTTGTGCGAGAAGCTTCAAGGATATTCTCAATCGCGAAAGTATTCCCTAACTTATATTCCTGAACTGCAAAAGCTGTTTAACGTAAATTGCAAAGATTTTGCAAATCTTCCGCAAAGACTAACTTTCTCTGAATACCTTTACGAAACTCTGAGGGTTACGGATTATAGCTCAATATCGGAGAAGACTTTTCGTCACTTAAAATCCTTACATCTGAATAAAGATGGTTTGAACCTGCAATTTCACCCGATTTGTTTCCCGGATAAGATACTATTCAGTGCAGGCACCCTTTCCGCATCTTCATGACGCAGAGTGTGTTTAGGGCTGCCCCTAATCATTTTAGAAAATCCACTGTAGAAAGCAGGTGGAAGGATGGAGACCCATCATCGAATCCATATCCTCCCCCTCGAC